>OX376373.1:72076105-72289319 GCA_947369275.1 Nemotelus nigrinus | reverse complement strand
AAGATTCGCTTCCTTAGTATCTGCGAAATTTGCAATTATTTGCCGTTTTAGTTCCTCGTAACGATTTGTGTCTGGCGGTCGGCAGATCTTCCACGACATCGGCCACATAATCTAATATACTAGAATCTAGCATGCCGGCCACCATACTCAATATTGCGTTTTTTGAACTGTAGTTCGAGCTGTGCGAACCAAAGAGTCAGTCGCTTACTTCAAAATAGCGGCAATTTAAATTGTTGAATGGCGTCTACTCTCAATTTGGCTTTCGGTGCGGCATCGATTTTAGCATTGCGGTTTCTTCACCCGAAGAAATTTTCTTCATTTGACGCCATTTTAAGTGTCACCACACTGTTCGAACGCGCCCTTCGAACGTTCACCACCCAATACTCACTACCCCAAAGGGCGTTCTTATATTCGGGGTCACCATTTGAAGCGTTATTATCTACACTTTGTTTATACCGTCAAATGAAACACTTCATCAAACTTAACAAATTTTATTGTACGGCGTCAATACCAGCATAACTACAGGGTGTTAATATACGACAGATATTCACTCGGATACAGCACGGGCGGCCACATCTCTACTTCTTTCATGCCAAAGTAGATTATGCAGACCATTCTTACGAGCGAAAAGGTGACATTCGATATTAATAAGTGCTTGAACTTGAAAACGAAATTCGAAATAACATACAATAGATGTGTTTAATTAATCCGAAAAAAGAGCAGAGAAAAAAAAGAGCAGCAAAAAAAAAAACAGTAGAGCAAGTTAGAGCAATAGAGAGAACAAAATCTTATGGAATACTTTTCAGGCAACAATTCTCAAAGTTAATTGCTTGTCAAAAGCTCAATCTGTCAGTTCACTTTCGCTTGCCGGAAGTTGTTCTGCCAAAAAAAGGTGGATTAGAAAATTGTGCTCTAATTTGGTCTAGTTTAACTTAGAACCGATTAGATTTGAAAAAGGATTAGAGGAATTTTGGGCAACAAGATACTAAACAATGCTTTGGTGCCACTGGATGACATAATTGGCCAAAAAAAATCCTTTTATTCATTATATTCATCAAATCATCAGTATTCCGATAGCTAAATGCTTCCTTTTGAAGCAAAATTATTTTATTTGTTTTATTATTATTTGTTTTATTTTTGAGAAATATAAAACAGCAATTTTCCCTAAAAATATCCTGCAACCCGTCTTTTCGTGAATATTTTGAGTGGATTCGCAAAGAACCCACCTTCTTTTGGGTTCTACTTTAATGTCAATACACAGAGTAAAACAAAGAGTTTTTATTTTTTTATGGTCTGTATTAATCTATTATTTATAGTTTCAATATCTAAACCCAAATGCACTTAAAAAAAATGAGAGCTTTTTGATACATTTTTACCAATATTGATACTTTTTTTGATGAAAATTGATTTGGCGGAAAATGTAGGAGTTCAGTCGCCATTCACTGAGCGTAGTCGCAGCGACTTGCACATACTGGCATGTGAACAGTTTGCTCTACTAAGCATAAAGGTTCTATCTACATTTTAGCACTTTCGAGATATTCACTGATTTGTGTTTTGATTTGTACTGGAGGTATATGGAGAGTGCATTTTTCAATATTGATTTTAACATACTTTCACAAAAGATAGGTTTTTCAAATTTTGTAGAACTATGCAATGGAATATAATATATATAGTTTTCGAATCTGAAAATGAGATAGAACCTTTATGCTTAGTAGGGCAGCAGTGCTGTCGTATTAATTTACTTGTGTGCAATATATGTGATTTTAAAATTGCAATATAAGCCGAATGAATTTTTTTATTTATTATATCGTAATTTCATTCTTTATCGCCGTTTTCACAAAATAACTCTTTATTTATTTATTTATTGACTTCTTCAACAGATTAGCAACCAATTAAAGGCAAGATAAGAGATGAATTTAACAATAACAAAAAAAGACTATAAACTCAATTGGATGTGTAAAGAGCATCTAGGCTTAAAAATTAATCAAAGCATAGCTGTGTGTGCCACTGTTCTTTTTATCTACGCAACCACAAAAATGAAAAATAAAATATTCATCTATCTATCTATCAATCAATAATAAATATAATGTAAAAAAAATTTATAGACACAAAATTTGACAAAATTAAGGAAATATTTACTCATTTTGCGTGATAAAACACTTGCTTTTAAACGAATCTTTTTAAAAAAGCAACAAAGGTGGAAGGATACCAATATAGGTATAAGTAGACTATCATGTCATCTTTGCAAGCGTACAGTACCTATAATGGCATGGAATAGTGACATTATAAGTTTTAAAAAGGAGACATTTGACAACGAACACTCTTTTTGACATGAAAGAAAGGCTTTCTAGGGTAGGGAAACGTATACTACTCTCTCAGCAGAAAATTTAGAATTTAAGTATTAGTAAATCTAAGTTGTAGATTAGAGGTATCGAACGATACTTGAAAATGTAGGACGTATTTCCATCTTTAAAGATGTGAAAAATGTTAGCGGATCTAAAAAGGAAAAGAGCAAACTGGATGAATTATTAAAAATATTAATATAACACACAAGGATGGGCAAAGTGACTTCGCAAAAGCATTCGTTGTATCCTCAAAATACAAAAATGATATACTATATTTACAAATTCGTGCTGCGAAACGGCCAGCAATTGTATATAAAACTAGACTAGGCGGAATTAAGTTACTAATGTGCTGACTAAATTAAACGAGGACCGAATTCGCAAAACTGCAACAGATGGCAGTAAAATGCAATGTTGAAATAAACTACATTACATTGTAAGAGAAATATTGCAATTGCAATAAACCGACAGCACTGCATGTGAACCATTCACGTAAAGTGATCTAAAACGAGGAAACGAGCCGCTTGTGTAAAAATGTCATCGCTTATACTACTAAGGCCAATGACACACACGGCGTTACACAAATGTCATCGCTTATAACGACTAAGGCCAATGACACACACGGCGCTTCCACCGAAACGTTTAACGCTTTGGTTTGGCGCATCGGTTGACACACATCGCGGTTATCAAAAGCGTTTATCGCGTCGGTTCAGTTACAGATTACGTCGTATGCGTAGATGCTTGTGAAAAAAATAGTCGTATACGTATATATATATATATATATATATATATATATATATATATATATATATATATATATATATATATATATATATATATATATATATATATATGTATATATATATTTATATATATATATATATATATATATATATATATATATAATTTTTATATATCTTTATATATATATATATATATATATATATATATATATATATATATATATATATATATATATATATATATATATGTATATATATATATATATATATATATATATATATATATAATTTTTATATATCTTTATATATATATATAATTTTTATATATCTTTATATATATATATATATATATATATATATATATATATATATATATATATATATATATATATATATATATATATATATATGATTTTTATATATCTTTATATATATATATATATATATATATATATATATATATATATGTATACATATATATTTATGTGTGTGTGTATATACATATATATGTATATAGATGCATATGAATTTTGGGCTAAGTGATTGAAAATCTGTAATTGTCTACTTTTAGAAACTAAGTGCCGACAAATGTTTTATTTTCCAACATGGTATCCTAGCCTTTCTTCAAAAATCAATTTTCTTATCAGATTTTCATTCCCATATTCCATGCATTCATCAATGCATCCTGAAAATTTCAGCGCGATCGGAGCTCGCAGCTATGAGCAAATCGAAAAACGCTCGAAGAACCGAGTCGGTGGGTCATTTCTCTCGTCTACCGACTCGGTTCCGAAACCGAGAGGTGGTCCGCACCGCGGTGTGTGTCATCACAATGCTAAATGAATGCAAGGCTAAACTGACTCAGTTTTTCTCTCGAGAAACGCTTCGATGGAACCGCTGTGTCTGTCATTGGCCTTAGTCACAGTGTCGCAGTCGCTATGAAACCGCTCATGTAAAACGGGTATAAAAGTTCAGGTTCGACGTGGAGACTATTGGGTTATTGCCCAACTAATGTAAATACAGGAAAAGTAAAAGGCTGAGAAAGTCAGTAAAAGCTAGTAAAAGGTTAAACAATTGGAAGTAGAACATGTATTCGCAAGATGAATGGATTTACATCATAAGTAAGATGATTTGGAATCCCGAGTGGTCTCTTGCGGAGAAAGGTTGCGGCCCGTAAAAACCTAAATGTCGTTCTTGGCGATTATGATTTAAAATCCGAAATCGGAATTCATAGGTATCGTATTTTCGTATTATGATTGGCTAATTGCATGGAAATCCGCCTATTTCGGATTGTAAATTCCAAAGGCGAGTCGTCTAATCCGACAGCTCATTTGTGATCGGATTTTTTTGGCGGATTCTGGCGCATCTTTAATTTTTAGATTTGTTTGTTTGTTTATTTTTTTGGTTCGATTGGCCTGATTAAGTAAAAACTGGAATGCGGGTGGCTGGTAGACACCGTGTGTTATAAATCGTAATTTTGCCGCTAATGTTAAAATTCTTGATATTAAATTCATATAAGATTCTCCTTAGCTACTGGACTTATTTCGATTTATTAAATTTTAATGCTTATTTTTTAAAATTTAAATAGCTATTTTGACACTTATTTGAAAATTTATTGGAAATCTGGAATCGATTTAGCTGATTCGAGTAAAGCGGCCTGCAATTTAAAATGGGAATTAGATTCCGATTTCGGAATAAATCATAATATGAAATTCTGACCATTGGCGAGTGGGAATATTTTACGAATTCCGATTTCGGAATTCGAAATAATAGGACCTCTGTTCATTGAAGAAGTTAGGAGATAAAGCCTAAGAAAGAGTTACGTAATTTGGTAGTGTTGCCCTGAACCTGATCTGCGAATGCAATTTTGCTATGCAAAATTGCATTCAATTGCAACTAGTGATGGGCGTTTCTGTTATTTTCAAAAAACGGAAACGAACTGTTTTTTTTTTTAAAAAAACAACTGTTTTTTAAAACTGTTTGAAAAAAAAAACAGTTTGAATTAACGAAAAGAAACAAATTTTATGCTGTACGACAATTAGAGCTGGGTCGATCTAGGATTTTCACATACTAGGTATAACTAGTACGAGTACGAAAAAATACCTGTTCCAAATACCTGTTTGAAGTATGTACATATGTACATACAATGCACACGATTTGCAGTGATGTATTGAAACGGACTGATATGCCCTCCCCCACACTCCAGACACAACGTTCCCAAGCTAGAATGGTGATGGTGCAAGGTGACCTTCAAAGAATACCGAGTCATTAGTCTGAGCAGCTTTTCCGTAACTTTCCAATGGTCGGTCATTTATTTGGCAAGTCTTTCTCCAATCTAGGGGCCATCTAAAGGAAAACGATCAAATTCAATCAATTTAATTTGTTTTTCATTTATTTATATGCAAAAAAAACCTCCTGTATTCGTTCAAATGACCAAAGTAAAAAAAATACTAAGATAGGACCAACTAATCCTGTTGTCATCTATATGACATTTCATCGAGCGATCTCTGATACCAATTTTTTCCTGGCTAATCTAAAACAGTCGGATTTCCACTTCGCCTCACTGAAGTATGAAGATTGTCGAAAAGTTCATTAAGAAATGATAAAAAAAAATTTTGTTTATTAATGGATTACGAGTTCGCTGCCATTGTCAACGGAATTTGTTGCGCAATTTAATTAGCCTTCATTTCAATGTTTAATTCCGGAAAACGTATGGGTCTTGGGGAGACTTTTGGCGTGGTTTGATTCCTGGCTGTCAATATGGCAGATGAAAAAGATTGGATGATTGTGCAGTTATATCGGAGTTTTTGAATCGCATATAGTGATGGGTCGCTCATGAGCGAGTCAATCAAAAAGAGCGACTCTTTTGAAGGAGCTGTGTGAGTCAACTCTTCAACTCTGAGCGACTCAGCTCTTCGACTCTTTTGAAAGAGCTATGTGAGCCATCATTTAGAATAGCTCCGCACACTTCATACCTTCACTTTAGTGGCAATAGCGATATTGCGGAGCCACTCAAACAACCACCCGACCAAATAAAGCTTATGCATATACACACGGCAATACTTCATTAGACTACCGTGTGTACTTGAAGCGAAATCTATGCTATTCTAACGTCGGAACACGAACATATGGATACGACTATCGTATTGCATAGTGAAAAGAGTCGCTCCGTTGAATGAACACTGTGCGAGTGAGGAATAAAAGAGTCGCTCCGTTGAATGAACACTGTGCGAGTGAGGAATAAAAGAGTCGCTCCGTTGAATGAACACTGTGCGAGTGAGGAATAAAAGAGTCGACTCCGTTGAATGAACACTGTGCGAGTGAGGAATAAAAGAGTCGACTCCGTTGAATGAAGAACTGTGCGAATGATGGATACTGATCGTGTGCGGTTATTGATGGCGACATTTTGTGAACACACAGTATGCGTTTACGTGCGTATATTTTGCTCTGGTTCACGAGTATTTTAGTAGCCAAATGTTGGCTATTAGGCGGTGCATTTCATAGGTAGATTTTAGAGATGAAGCGTATACACTAGAACAGGTTCGTATCGAATATTTTCGTTCTTCAAAAAGTTTTTAGGGCAAAAGTAGTTGAAATCGGACAAAATCGGCCAATTTGGGGTTAAGGTGGTTTGGGACATAACGGGCCAAGACCTATTGCTACGATACAAAAATTTCGGTTTTGTAGGGGAGTAAGGGGTTTTTTGGCCATAGTTTGGCAAATACTGCCTTTAGGACGCTTTCGATGATTGGAAGTGGTCGGGGAGTACAATAGTGATATTTCAAGGGCAAAAAAAATTTTTGATAGGGGAAATTGGGCAAAAACGTTCATTTTTCCAAAATATTTTTTTTTACTAGCATGAATTTGGGGACCTTTTTGAATTGTTTCGGGCGAAATTTCCATACAAGTCTGGGAAAAAGCGGCCTAGTTTCGAAAATACGGCAATATGAAATCTGCCGAAAAACCGTCCGGAAAAACTGAAAGTACCACTAAAAGTGCTAAGTCGGAAAAGGTTGAGATCCTTTTACCTTTTAGGGCAAAAGTAGCTGAAATCGGGCAAAATCGGCCAATTTGAGGTTAAGGTGGTTTGGGACAAAACGGGCCAAGACCTATTGCTGCGATAGAAAAATTTCGGTTTTGTAGGGGAGTAAGGGGTTTTTTCGCCATAGTATGGCAAAAACTGCCTTTACGATGCTTTCGATGATTGGAAGTGGTCGGGGAGTACAATAGTGATATTTTAAGGGCAAACAAATTTTTGAGAGCGGAAAATGGGCAAAAACGTTCATTTTTTAAGCGTATACACTAGAACAGGTATATGGAAGAGGTTCGTATCGAATATTTTCGTTCTTCAAAAAGTTTTTAGGGCAAAAGTAGTTGAAATCGGACAAAATCGGCCAATTTGGGGTTAAGGTGGTTTGGGACATAACGGGCCAAGACCTATTGCTGCGATATAAAAATTTCGGTTTTGTAGGGGAGTAAGGGGTTTTTTGGCCACAGTTTGGCAAAAACTGCCTTTAGGACGTTTTCGATGATTGTAAGTGGTCGGGGAGTATAATAGTGATATTTCAAGGGCAAAAAAAATTTTTGATAGGTGAAATTGGGCAAAAACGTTCATTTTTCCAAAATATTTTTTTTTCGGCTAGCATGAATTTGGGGACCTTTTTGAGTTGTTTCGGGTGAAATTTCCATACAAGTTTGGGAAAAAGCGGACTAGTTTCGAAGATACGGCAAAATGAAATCTGACGGAAAACCGTCCGAAAAAATTTTGGTAGCAAAATAACGGCAAAATTACAACAAAAACAGAGGCAAATGGAATACGTAGAGCTTAAATTAAAGTTTCATGCTATTACCAGGTGGAATTCTACGTAATCTATGCTTGTGCGCATTCAAGAAGTAAAAGAGCCACTATTAGCCACCTTAGGTGTCCTGAACTAAAATCTACCAACTCCTTCTTCTGATGAATGGAATATTATGAAAACAGCCCCTGATATATTGAGCATCTTCAATGAGGCTACTCTAGAAATAAGCAGTGAGAAAACAGTAACGATTTCTAAAATATATATTATTACATCAACGATTATAAGCTACATTTCAGAACTCTGTCTGAACGAAAATAAAACTGCTGATGTACGCAGTTTTTTAAATGTGATCCAAAGAGAACTTTCAAACAGATTTAAATTATATAAAGAAAATATGTTTTGCCTAGAGAGCGTTCTTTTAGATCCACGATTTAAAAGACTAGCATTTCAAAATGAATCCACGTACAAACTTGCTTGTATACATCTAGTTTCGGTACCCCCAGCACAAGGAACGCAAAATTCGCTATGGCAAAAATTTGATGACAAAGTCAATAGTGTAAGAACCCAGCAAAGCTATGTAGCTGCAGGCATGAACGAAATGGATAAGTATTTACAACATGTAAATATACCCAGAACTGCTGACCCTCTCAATTGGTGGAAAGAAAAGAAAGATTTACATCCCAGAATCTGGAGATAGTGAATCAACGATTGAGTAGAGTTGCCACTTATATGGAAAGATTTTCAGATGATTTTATGGTTTATTTTTAAATTTATACTATATGCTATATTATATTTTTAAAGTAATGTTATGTTATATTAGATTTAAGCTTATTATTATTAATAAAACAACAAAAAATAGCAATTTAATTTATACTTTTGCAACCATAAAAAAGTTGCTTGAAGTGGCTCTTTTGAGTGGCTCTTAAAGAGCGACTCTTTAAAGTGAGTGAGTTTTACGGAGCTGGCTCACTTCAAAGAGCCATTTTGCCCATCACTAATCGCATAGCAAGAGTACGCCTAGTTTTGGTACATTGAAATCTAGTGAATTTTGGATTTCTCATATTAGCCGTAGTCAGCAATTTGAAACTAACGGGCAAGTGGGGTGAACAGATTATTGTTCAAAATAATGTCAAAGAGAATGTTGCCGATTTTGTTAGCTTTGTAACAATTCCAATGACAATGACAATCTAGCATTCAAATCGCCGCAAAATAATGAATTTTCCATTAAGCTTAGTTAAGAGTTGGATATCAGATTTGAAATCTTTGAGTTTCTCTGCATTCAACTTGGTACCTGAAAAATAGACTAAAACAAGGGTCGCACTGATGTCATCGAGTTTTATTGCTACATTTTCAGCGCATTCAGTTGGAAATGGTTTTAATGGAGAGTGACGAATCAGCTTATATACATCATACTTGTGCGGGATGCTGTTTGTTTTGACGACGATGATTCTTTATTATAATCTGTCCTTTTTTGGGCAAAAAGTATCACTTCTTAGATGGTTCCCATTACAATTGGCACACTTAATTAAATCCACCTGCGAAGATTTCAATGGACAATTAGGTTTGGTATGCTCCCCACTGCAAATCATGTACTTCGGGGGCATGTGACAGTGAGACGTGTATTCAAAGAATTGTGTAGCTGATTTTGCAAATGTTGCAATTTAACTTAAGGCCGGCGATACATGTAAACACATGAATTTAGACCGTTTTTCAGAGGCTTATTTAAAATAGAAAGAATAAATGAATCGTTTTGAAAGTGATCATGTTTATTCATTACATAATAAAATACAAGAATCTGACTTTATTTGATTTTTTTTTTTCCATAATGGCCGCCGTAGTAACCAATCTCTTGACACCCTCGCGGCGAAAGGTATCAATCGGCGGGATTTTTAGCATCAGTTACAGCAATTTGAAATAAAATAATGGGTTGGAGTGTGTTTATTAAACATGTATCTTCTAATTGAACCAAGAAAAAAAAAAGTATAAAAATCGTGAATTAGCACGCCTCATAAAAAAGAACGATTTTTGACCCTTTTTTTCGACAGTTTTTGGGTAAAAAATGTTAAATTTTGAAACTTTTTTTGGCATTATTGAGGTCCAACTAAAAGCTTATACTATAAAGCAAACGTGTACGAAGTTTCATAAGAATCGGTTGAGAACTTTTTGAGTTATCTTGCCCGCCAATTTAAAAAAAAGTTGTTTCGAGAAAAACGCGTAGTTTTGACACACAGAAACTCTATGATTACAGCGACATAGCAACTAATCAGCGATTCTAGGCCCATACAGAAGTCCTTCAGTACGTTCATAGTACTCGTTTTTTTCTCAGCTCTGCTTGACACGCTTGACGAGCTTTTTTAGTTGTCAAAGAGCTGCGGCGATTTTCTCGACTCACTAGAGAGGGTCGAGCGCTCCAGTACCGATTCAATAGCGCTCCAGTACGGAGTCAATAGCGCTCGAGCGTCGAGTTGAGGCGGAGCACTTAAATGAGTTTTTAGTCGATAAATAAAGCGAATTTCATTCTAAAACTTTACAAACGTATTTTTTAGATGTTAATTTAACTATTTATGCAATTTGAAAATTTTACATGTGTCGCACCCCTTAAGGCAATGCAGAATGAAGAAAAGTAGAGCGATTGGTAAAAGTGAGGTAAAAATCATAACGAAGAAATTTGTTTTATCCTCTTTTGCACAAGAGAGCGTAGAGAATGCATCGGCCTGGCTAAAGTTTGGATTCCGAAAGAATGCAAATTTGGCTGGTGGGTTAATTTCTTCCCCAAAAGAAAAAGTGGGAGGTAGCGAAACAAAAACAATGAGAAAATATCCTAGCCAAATTATAAATATTTCATATTTATAGTACACTTTAACTGCGGCTTTGCTTTTATGTTGGTTGATTTCATCAATAACGTCAGTATGAGTGTGCAAGTAAGAGTATAGAGTTACAAATCATAACTAAGGAGGCTGAAAAATATTACTGGCTACAGATAGTAAATAATCAACAGCAACATTAGGCAAAAAATTAGATTTAATACATATCCCAGTCTTATTTATTGTCAATATTTATTTATTAAAAAAACTTATTTTTTGTAGGCGAGTGTAGAGCCTTAGGGAAAATTAGCGATAGAACGGTTGAAAATCGAGACGAGGTGATAGAGCGACTTGGAAGAGTGCCAGCAATAGGGGTAGATGAGCTAGTTATATCATTTGATGTCACGGCTCTATTCTCAAGCGTGCCGGTAAAACAAGCACTCGCGTTCTTTTAGGACTGGCTATTAGAGAAGAATAGCTCACCGGAAGGGAGGAAGAGGGCTGAAGTTACTTTACTTTCAGGGGGAAATACTTTAAAGCTATGAAAGGTATTGCCATGGGAAATCCTTTATTCCCACTAATGAGTGAGATATTTATGGAGAGACTGGAGAAGAAACTTCATGAAGAAGGTTCGCTTCCTCGTGTCTGGTTGAGATATGTGGACTACATTCTGGTAACCGTAAAAAAGGATGCTTTGGCAGAAACTTTGAAGAAGTTGAACCAAGCACATAAGGATATCCAATTTTATCCAATGAGAAACTACCCTTCTTGGATTTAATGGATTTAATATCTACCGGAAGCTCACACACACACACACACACACACACACACACACACACACACACACACACACACACACACACACACACTCAGAGAACAACACCTTCCACGTCTGATCATTGGCATTCCCAAAAAGTGGCGCCTTATAACTCGATAATCCACCGGCTATTTACAGTGCCCATGGATCAGGGAAGTTTTAACTCAGAAGTTAAGTATATTAAAGACACCGCAAGAAAAAATGGATTTGACAAGAAAATAATTGGAAATCGTGTCAAAAAGAAGAAGGATAAAATATAGCGTGATCTGTTAACGACGCTCTTTACACAGGAAAAACATACAACAGCCATAAGAGTTCCTATTATTTTTACGTCAATATTCAAAAAAATTCAAGATTTTCTTGAACGTTTTGTAGGGTCAAAGGATCAAAAAATTAAGTGCTAAATTATGTCACGTGAAAGACAAAAAAGACAAGAAGGAAAAATGTGGAATATTTAAAATTACTTGCCAGAATGCGACAAAATATACATTGGTCAAACGAAACGGTTAGTTGGTGTTAGACTAACTGAACATAAGCGGAAAGCAGCCTCGGCAAGGAAAAGGAACACAACTGTAGTACGATCAGCAGTAGCGAAACACATCCTAGAGGAGGAGCACAACATAACATGGGACAACGTGGAGGTGATTAAGGAAGCGTGCTGGATGCGTACGAAAGCCTGAAAATATGGAAAACCAAGGAAACCGTGTATCACCATTGTGCAGGTTAATTTGAACAGATATTTTATGGGGAGGAGAATTATATAATTAATATAGATGTACTTAAGTATGTAATTAATAGATAATTAGCTGGTAATTAGTATTAGTCAATATTTTGACAGTAAGCACTTTAAATAAGATACCTAAGTTATTTTAAGATTAGACCGATAGACACTGAAGAAGAGGGCAGATTACCCTCGAAATATCGATATATGTCGAGTAATTAAAATAAATCTAGCTCCAAAAGGGAAAATTGGTTCACATTAAAATATTTTTGCAAGCTAGGAAAACAATTGGTACACAATAAAAACAATTTAAAAAAACTTACAAAACTAAGTGGCCCAATAAAAATGTAATTCTAATCAATCATAGTTTAGAACAAGAAACTTTGATAGGTTTGCTTCCATACTCGATATATATCGACATAAAATGTTCCGTTTTTTATAAATTATAGCTCAAGAAAAGTGACTCGATGCCCAGTTCTTCCTTAAAATTTTGTACGTGGAAAAGAGGAGACACTTTAGCAAAATGATGTCTGAATCAGCACTGTGCGATGCTGTCGAATCATCCTGGAAAATAGGATTGGAATATGCTCCATTAAGATCCTCCAAGGTAGAAAGTAGGCCATCGGTAAATGATCAGTTTGTACCTTTCGGCGTTAACAGTTTCCCGTGATGCATCCCCATACCATTGTGTAAGACGAATGTTTGTTCGTTGCTTGAATACATTCATCGCTTTATCGTTCGCCTTTTCTCCACTGAAATTACAAGGTTCTATCTGAACCAATCAAATTAAACTTTTCGTTTCCAGTCTATAGAGGTCCAATTTTGTCTCTCATTGCACCAGTTGAGACGTGACTGCTTCATTATCTTGTTGAGCAACGGCTTCTTCGCTGGAGTTCGATATGCTACTCCAATTTCGGTCAACCTTTTTTTTTAGAGAAAATCCAGGAAAATACTTATTGACATTTTGACTTGCAAGTTAAATTGTACTTCAATTCATTCTGAAATATAACATGAAAATCGAATAAGCAAATTGAAAAACATGAATTCGATATTGCTTGTGACTGTGTTTCGATATTTCCTGTTATTTTGATATCTCCTGTTTATTTTTCTGGATAATTTTCGTTACAACTTTCCATTTGATTTTCTATGCAGATTTAGGAACTATCTAATGAAATTAATTGAAATTAAATTCCAAATCTATATTTTTCAAACATTTAATGCATATAATTATTAAAGGTTTATAACCAATGAAATTGTTTTACAATAATTGTATATAATTAATAACTGATACATACAGAAAACTCCAAACAATGTTTTGTTTTTCATCTATCTCAACTGTAACAATCAAATGACAACTCAAATTATTTTTCTTTAACTTCAAACAATTTTCAACTTAGCCTACTTGATATTCCAATTTGCAAATTTTGAGTGTTTGTGGAACGTTGTGGATTGTGTGTGTATGGGTTGTATATTTTTGTAAGTGTATCCACAACATCATAAAAATAATCTTTGGATTTGACAATTAGGAGAGATTTCATGTATTTCAAAAAATATGTGGTGCGTGGGTTTTTCCTGCGCCGAATGTACTTTTACGTGGAGCCGGGAATGCGACGTGTATGTAAACTTCAGTAAAACGGACATGTTTTATTTACAAGAAATCCTGACCTACACTCAGAAAAATACTTCTATTTTTGGAAGAAAAATGAACACATTATCAAAGAAAATTGGTAATGATTCTGGGCCAAAGAAATATTTACTGAATCCAATGAAAGAAATTTCTTCATTTCAAAGAACTAATATTGAACTTGCCCTGAGTAAAATTTGATATAGTTTCTGGCATCTAGCATAAATCGGTTCACGTACGATCACCGAAGTTAAGCTGTGCTGGGCGCGGTTACTACTTAGATGGGGGACCGCTTGAAAGCATGGCATGTTGTTGGCACGCAAAAACTCTCCCTCCCTTCATATCATAAGAGTGGCTTACTTTGAAGGGAGTGAAAAAATAAAAAATAAGTAAAAAAAGTAGAGTCAATATCAATTTTTCCATTTTACCTTTTTTAAGTGCCACATTTTTTTCTTATTTTTGGAAGCGCTAGTATTATTTATGCCTAGTCGCTACTTAAAGCTATAATGTGACACTTAATCAATGGGGTTAGGACAACTGAAGACGAACAAAGTCAACCATGAACCCGGTGGAATTAGAACCCGCGAGCGGTAGTTCGCTGTTTTGGACTGACATGTTAGCGAGCTAAGCTATCTTATTTCTGTAGGTTTTTTTGAAAGCGGATTCTGAGATTCAAAACAAAATCTAAAAAACATCAAACATATTGATTGGTATAGAAAATTAGCTGTTCTTTTTAATTTTGAAATCAGATTTAAAAAATAAATTTTTTCTCCTATATGAAACCGGAAGTAGACACTTCAACTCATAATTTGAACGATTTGGACCAGGCTAATTTTGTTTATTTTTATAACAAAACAAAGCTTAAAGTATACTTATTTTATCATAAAAGTTTCAGAATGGGATGGCCAGTAGTTTAGGAGGTAGGTGAATTTCAACGCATAGAAGTCGCATGGGGCGTGGCTCCGAGAGCTTGATTAGGACAGCTAGTTGGTTCGAAAACAAAAAATTGATTCGAAATGTGATTAGTAGCGCCATCTCTTATTTGAAGATTTTATTTTCCCATAAAAACCTAATTAAAATATATGACGCATATATAATATATTTGGCGCCAAGCCTATTTTTTGAGTTACTGTTCAACGCTTGTAACGACTATTACTTTCGTTGATAAGTTAAAGAGTCTTAATTATGTGTATTATATCTCCGTTCGGCTATCGATGTTTCAATCCATTCGATTTGAAGTTTCATTTGAAGGCTAAAGACCTAGGAAAAATTCCAAGAATATTAGCAAAAAAGAGATTATGTCGAATCTGCAGGAAAAAAACTGATCGTAGAAACACCTTTAGTTATGAAAAAAAGAACAGGCTTAAGAAATGAAAGAAAAATTGTGAAATAAATTCATTTGTCCATATATAAGTAGCTTTTTTCACTAAGTAAATCAGCATTAGCAAATTTTAGTATTTTATCTTCTATATGTACATAAGTGATACAAGTGATATGAAAAAGAACAGCTAATTTTCTATACCAATAAATATGTTTAATGTTTTTTTAGATTTTGTTTTAAATCTCAAAATCCGCTTTCAAAAAAACCTTTTATCAATTTCGTCAATTATTCTGAAGCCCATAACTCGGCAACTAAACCTCATAGAAACAAAAACTTGTGCGTCATTATGCACAACCTTGGATGCCATGTATAAAAATACAGCTACGTTGCCCTTAGCTAGCTTGACTATTCCCGTTCTGCCTTGCCAAGCATTTATGGTGTTTGATCCAACAAAGTCCACGCCAGAATGTATAAATAGTTTGGCAGGGTATAGTCAGCCCCTAAGCAAGTCACTCATAAGTTGTTCCTTGATTCGTGCATTCATCCTTGCACCAGTGACACAGCCACCAACCACCCTGCGAGCTGCGTTTCGAAGACAGGGCATCCAATACTTTTGATGCAATTATTGCATCATTAATTGAGGCCCCCCATGTTTCGTTCTTCGGTGTGTATCATTTAGAAGCAGCCAGCCTATCTTTGTCGTTGCTGGTACGATGAGCAGGTGTTTTTGCCCATAACTGCTTCAAGATTCGCAGATTAGCCCGCCGACACGTAACAAATCACTCCTATCCAAGACTAGCCACAAGGAAAATTTGATACTCTTCCCCGGTAAACCTTTTCACCAGTATTGGAACTCCTTATTTCATTTGCATCCTCATCTTTGGGATTGTTTAGTCCAAAAATGCAATGCTTCACTGCATTTGGTTGAAGAAGGAAGAGTGAATAATCGCCGTGTCTCGTTCACTCTTTATTTCCCTTCGCTCTTGGGATCGGGTGCGCCATCGCGGTTCGCTCAAAACGTTGGTCTTCGTCATGTGTTTTCGCTCTCGCATAGTCAATGTGGACCACTCTGCAATGCTTTGTTGGCCAACAGTTTACTCAGCAATGCTCCTCGGCTCAAGATATTGCTAGGTTGTTTGCTGTGCTCACATACGCCCATGCAGCAACATCTGTATTTGTTTTTATCGGGTTCAGTTCATTCGGTGGATGCTAAATCCAATGCAGCACTAGCGTAGAATCACTCGATAGGAAATATTCTGCTCCTCTGAACTCATACGCCACGCGCACCACAGACAGCCGCCTGCCCTATAGCTAAACCGCACATACTTCTCATCACGGAATCGATACTGTCTTGACTGGAGCGAATTTAGCTTTAGACACTAAGAGCCGCATGATCACACCCTGTTTGCTCTGCACTCGCATATAAATTACCGCTCCACACGCTCTACTAGATGTTCCTAAACGCTCCATACAATCTGCTCTGCCAAAGATCTGCATCCTCAACTGTAATGTTGTTCCTATCCATCTCGGTATCCGTATCCACGCTGCAGCTTCTCGCCCACGATTTGCACTTTCTTGAGCGAAATTCCTGTAGTTTATTTGCAAGACACATCAAGAATAAACACACGTACTGCTCTTTTTTCTCTAGCCACCGTTCAAGCGTGTGGAATCGCTGTAAAGCTATGTGCCGCTGCTCCCTGATTTGCCAACTTCTTCGTCAATAGGAATTCGAATAATGCACGACCCAACTGCATGGCGCTGATGCGTTCGAACAAATAATCGCTCCACTCGCTTATCCTGTTGTGACCGGCACACCCCCTTCTTGAGTTCTTCTTGTTCCCAGAAGATTCACACTTGAGATTCGCTCTAGTTCCTTCGTCCACTGGCTCTAATGAATCTTGGACGACTTGGTCATGCTCTTTATCGCATTCTGTTCCATGTGATGTTGATATCATTTCCTCTTCTCACACGTGACGTTGACCTTCCATCATGAAATTAAGGGGTCATAGCACCTTCAAAATTTTTTTTTGTCAAAGGTTCGTTTTTAATTGAATAAAAAGTTATATCGTAATGAAACTTTGTACACATACTTTACTTGCTTTATACTACATAAAAAAAATTGTAAGAAATTTTTTGTGGCCCTCTGTCGTCTGCTAATTTTTTTTTTTGAAAAAAAAAACACAAAAAAAACCTGGCGTGCACGATAACTGCCCTCAGGGCCGAGAAAAAAACAAAAACGGGATTTTTATCAGCATCAAAGCGACCTTGGAATGAACTAAAAAGAACAATTTGGTTAAAAAATAACAAAATGTCGGTGTTTTTTCTAAAATCAAGGTTTTTTTCCCCTAAAATCGGCTATAACTAAAAAAATTTTATGCCGATTGTATCATCCGTAGTTCGTTCTGAGCATTAACATGTGCAGATTAAGGTCTTAAAATTTCAGAACGCTTGGATAAAAACATTTTTCTTAATCATGCACGCCAACTTGAAAAAGGTTGTTTCGAGAAAATCGCGTTTAAAGTTAAAATTCAATATTTTTTGTAATAAATCTTACCGAAATTTAATCTGCGTTGCCGGGACCATACAATATTCCTTCCTTTTGTTCATACTCCTACTCTCATAAAGATTTTTGCTCTCTTCGAGCAGTTCTGGCCTCTTTAGATGCCTCAATCGAGTGTTCTATCTCTATTTTCTGCATGTTCCAGCACACATTGGCCAATTGTAATTCCCATGACTTGCATTATTCGTAAGATAGCCATAAATCCTTCATTGTAGAAATATTTGCAGCCATATTTATGATATTTTTTCCACAAAAAGAATGTTTAAGGGCCAAATTCCAAATACAAAAATTATAGCTTTCGCTATTATTCTGCGTAAAATTGCCCAAGCAGCGCTTTAATAAATCTTTTGATGATAAGTCTTCATAAATAGCATTTAAAGCTTCTTGTACCTCATCATCTAAAGGTGGATGCTTGAAAATTTTTAAAGTATTACCACCAGCTGCCTCCGCCTTGCGCCAGTTACACCAAGTCTTATCTCCAACAGGACAATATGAGTGTTGAGGGTTCTCATCAGCTGAAATTTTTTTGAGAATATGCTGCCCAAATTTCCTTGCGCATGTTTTCAATCGAATTATAATTTCGTCGTATAGGTAGGCCATAATATGTTGATAAATTTTCCATTAATTTTAGTGTCAGTTGAACTTTTTTTTTAGTTTCAACACTTTTTTTAGAAGCATATTTTTCAGCTATTGTTTTTTGTTTTTTTTGTCGAGGCTAACTTTTTTTTGCTTCTTTTGAAGGAGTTGACTCACTTATTTTTCTCTACACTTTAGCCTAAGTCGATGTAGCGGTATAGCGAAGTGAACGAAAATCATAGAAAAAAAGACCTTGGCGCGCTTCGCTATACATGGTCATACATTTTTTTTTTTATAATTTCAACTTTATATTATTCAAATCATGCTTTTAAAGCTTCATTCAAACATATTCAACCAAAAAACAAAAATCGATTTATGAAAAGTTTGAAGGTGCTATGTCCCCTTAATCAAAGCACACTTTTGTTCATTCTTCGCTCCGAACATCGCCCATATGGTCCCGCACTGCATCGCTCAGCTCGATGGTTCGCTCTTAGGCAGTTTAGGCACAGATTATATTGCTTTAATATGAATATAATTTAATGAAAAGTTAACGAATGTAATATCTTCCCTGATTGTCCAGCGCCAAAAAACTGTGCGCATCAATGTAAAGGTTGATCTTTTTGATGCAACCTGCAGGACTGATAATATATTCTTTGTGTCCTAGCTCCAGTTTCGTGGGATCTGCTGCACTGCTCCCTTGTTCCTTAAATGGACCAACGCTCTTACTCTTCGCTCTAAGAATGCACACAGCTCCTTTAAATGTGCCAACGCTCTTGCTCTAAGAACGCGCACAGCTCCTTCAAATGGACCAACGCTCTTGCTCTTCGGTGGGATTTCTACATCTTCCTAAATTGGAATTTCCACATCGCTCTATGGTGGAATTTCCACGTCGTCGTTATGAACGGAAAATCCGACTCGGCGGACCAAATGTTCCCCAAGGATGGCAACGGCGAATAAAAAAACACATTCACTTAATCGATATATTTACTTTTATTTCTATTCTTTAAACGCACTTTAATTCGCACACGCTCGTTTTGCTCTGTTCAAATAAGGTAATTGCACTCACTTCGTTCACTGCTACCGATGCTGGTCGACTCGTCCTCTCGTTGCTTCGTCGTGTGGTCGAAGGCTTTAGCGCTGCCGTGTGGTCATAACACCAACACGTGTTCACACCGAGCTGTTAATAGTTTGGCAGTTCGGTACAACAGTTAAGTTTTAAAGTAAAAAGTCTAGCGCATCAGATCCGCTAGAAAACTAATTTTCGAAGAATTTGTCTTTGAGTGACAATATAGAAAGACGTAATACACTTTTTTGTAGAATCATATCAACCATTCGTTATCCAAAGCAACAAAACTCAACTATAACACAAATGATGAAAATGTTCAGTGCTGGCAACACTTTTCCAACGAAGCAGCAATAAGTTTACCTTAACCAGCTAGTACTTAAATCAACTTATCCTTCGAATTTCGTTCTCATCGGAGGATTCATCAAAAGTTTTAGTGGTTAAACGTTGTTTGAGTCTGCCATCCGAAAAATGTTCAAAACTCGGAAAATTTAAAAATTGATTTCTTATTTTTATTACAAATGCTTTGCATATGAGTATGTAATTTGAAGAATCTGTTGGTTCAATATTTACGAAAATGGCTAAAGCTAATTATCCTGTGTCAGCAGCAAAGCAAAATATATACCAAATCTGCTTCACGTTAAGTTAAGCCCAACCAGTAAATTTCGTTTCGATTGAATCACTGCTCTGGAAGTTATACGGGTGAAACAAATTTTAGAGTTACCACCCTCAGAACTTTTCAAATTTTTAAAGCGTTAATATTTATTGTTAATTTTCATTGCAGGATCATTCCCATTTGCAAATCTAATGACATAATCGCTCAGTAAAGAAATTCCAAAAAATTACAAAAATTATCATAGCTGGCAGCCCTTTCATGATTTTTGTACGAAACTCCTACGACATTCGGTTCGCATCAGAGTCTATTTACTGCATGAATTTTATTTTGATTTCATGACTGGACCGGAAGTTATAGGGAAAAAGCTTTATTTTGCTGAGCAAATTTGCAAGATTTAGGAGACAAAAATCACCATAGCTGGCAACTCTATTCCAAATTCCAAAATTTCACCAAATGCTATCTAAAGTAAGATCCAAATATTGTGTGAATTTTGTTTAAATATGATGGCTGAATCGGTAGTTATAGGCCAAAAACCGGTTATTTTTCTCAGTGATTTTTCAAGATGGTACCACTGCCACAGGGTTGCCCGCATTTCAAAATCACTTCTATCAGACCTGGTCCTACTTAATACCAACACGTCCTGTAAATTTCATTATGATCGGATAATCCGGTCGTCAGTTCTTATGAACAGAACTTTCGAGTGCTGAAAATAGAGGTAATTTGGTGATGGATTGCCGTTCTTGTGCAAATCGGAATTTTAAAAATTTCAATTTGACATGATGCACAAAGGTTAAAATTTATCAATGATTTGAATTTTTTGTCAAAAATCAAAAATTTTTCAAAAGGGTCAATGATTTGAAGGATTTTTTACAGGAGCCTGCCGCAGCTATAGGGTTACCCGCACTACCTTGGATGTGTGTTAAGTTTTAGTCAAGGCCAATACGCTCTGCAAATTTCACGATGATCCAATGTTTTTGTCAGAAGTAATGACAAATCAAAAAATGAAAAAAAATCCTTGCCTACTTTTAGGCCCGCTGCACCCACAGACGGCTCAAAATTTCCAATTCCAATTCAAGCTTAGAACATAATAAGTTTTCATTCCCAATCCTTTTTTTTTTAACAAAAATTAACGCTGCTTGGAAATATAGGAGTACCTCAAAAGTCACTAAAACGCTCGCCGCCGCCAAAAGGTTTGAGATATCTGAATTTTAGCCAGTCATGGACCTACCTACTATATACATCTAAAACATATTATTTTTTTACCCGATTTATATGTGATTTGTTATCGACATTTCTAATTTATTTAGCACCAAACATATTAATCAACGAAAAAATATGTTCTTTTGTTTGTTTTTCACTCATTCTTAAAACCGGTGGCAACTCGAAATCATAAATCACCATAAGGTGCAGGACTAAGCTTTCTTGAGCCTCTTATATCGTTACCTTCCTTTTACAGCTCCCAGATTTGTCGTTGGAACGACACGACGGTAAAAGTATTGCGTTGAGTAGAATTATATACATGTAGTCTTCTGAATCTGCAAAATGAAAGATATGAACATAATCACTCAAAAGCATATTTTTTCAGGAACATTCGTTCAATAATACTCACGTATATTTTTGATTCCAAGTGTATCTCTGAATAATTCTTTACAATTTTGTCTTTAATGTTTTGACAATAATAGTTTTTTACTATATATTTCCGAAGCTCGAGAATCTTTCAATATTGGCCAACTATCCAAAAAGTGGGAACTGGAGAATGAAGTGGCATTCACTCTTTTTTGACTCAAATAAAAGGTTTGTTCCCATCTATCTCTAACCAACGGCCAATCAGAACAATCACGCATTGATGACGCTTTTAACGCCAGTGCAACTGATGCATTAACTTCAGGTATAGAAATGGGACTGCTCCTGCGATCACTGCTACTAATCGCACTGTTCTTTGACAAGAGCATTGAGCAGTGCGATTGTTCTCTGCTCATGCTGTTCAATTGCTCACTGCTCTTTTGCAGAGCAGAAAGTTTTATGAAGAACAGTGAGCAATTTGGTTGTGTTTTGCTCATGTTGTTCGACAGCTCATTGCTCTTTTGCTGAGCAGAAAGTTTTGAGGCGAGCAGTGAGCAATTTCATTGTTTTCTGCTCATGCTGTTCAACTGCTCATTGCTCCTTTGCAATACAGAAAATTTTAAATGCTCATCTATTCAGTTTCTTTTCTTTCTACCCTTGCGAGTATTTCCGGACTTGCAAGTATTTCATTCAATTATTCAAAAAGTTTTTAGGGCAAAAGTAGCTGAAATCGGACAAAATCGGCCAATTTTGAGTTAGAGTGGTTTGGGACATAACGGGCCAAGACCTATTGCTGTGATACAAAAATTTCGGTTTTGTAGGGGCGTAAGGGGTTTTTTGGCCATGGTTTGGCAAAAACTGCCTTTATAGCGCTTTCGATGATTGAAAGTGGTCGGGGAGTGTATTAGTGATATATTAAGGGCGACAAAATTTTTGATAAGGGAAATTGGGTAAAAACGTCCATATTTTCCAAAAAAATTTTTTTGTCTAGCATGAATTTAGGGACCTTTCTGAGTTGTTTCGGGCGAAATTTCGAAATAAATCTGGGAAAAAGCGGCCTCTTTTCTAAGATACGTCAAAATCAAATCCGCCCGAAAAACTGAAAGTAGCACTAAAAATGTTGAATTCCTTTTTGGTACGCCAGTTGGCTTCTGCGGCGGTGCTCGTGACTGCACTCCAACCCTACCGGGGTTGTGACTCATGTCCAGCCTTACCGAAGAGATTGGCCCCCTAGTGCGTGCATGTTTAATACACGTAAAAATTTTGTTATCATTTCTCAATAAAATTTTCGACAAACTTCATGCTTCGGTGAGGCGTAGTGGAAAACCGATTGTTTTAGATTAGCCACGAAAAATAAATCTTCGAAATTAAATTACATATTGCATAATACTGTGCATGCATAATAACATTTCACTACCTTGCTTGCATCCAATGTATGACATTTTGAAAACCACAAAACGACTATACGATTTACCAAGCACTTGGCAATACATTCTTCTGCTAGCAAGTGCCGAATTAATGCAGGCAACGTATTCCCAAACATACTACATCTGTTTTAAACATGAGCTTCCATTACCACGGAAAAATACAGTCACATTGTAAGCATACAATGCGATTGCAATCTGAGGCTAGAAATTGCTGTATCAAGCACAAATCGAAGGCGATGAGAAGGTAACGGGCAAACACTGGCAATGAGCAATCAAAAGTAGCGAGCGGTTTTTTTTACGCACGAAACTGCAATCGCCATTGCGATTGAATAGCTGCTACTCTAAACTGCTCTCTGCGATCACTGATCAGTAAAAAGAGCAGTTAAGCACATCTCTATTCAGGTAATAGAATCTTTCGCTCTACAGCAGGTGCAGTTGTAGATGTGCAAGTCGGGCTTAAATTTTCGCGAATTGACATATTTGTCGTAAAGTTTTCCACTCGGTTTTTTTCCTTTCCGAAGACTAAAATAATAGTCCTATTTTAGATAAATCAAACAATAGCATAAAAAAATTAAATTAAATAATGTTGTCTTAGTTTCCGTGGGAAAATTTGTAACAATTAGGCGAACAAGTTCTGGAAAGTTGGATGGTCGTAGAACTGTTTTACCATAGTGCACATTATATTGCTTCTACGATTAAGCTGACGAGATCACGCCTATAATTTTCCAAAAGGAATTAATTTTTTTCATAAAATTCTGGCCTTTCGTAGATTTGGTAAGAAGCCTTGAAAAGCCACACTAAAAAGTTTCATGCAAATGCTAATTTCTGTTTCCATTATCATATTCAATTATCAATATCTGTAGTTAAATATTTGAAAAAGTTAAATTTTCGCCGAAACAAATTTCACGTGAAATTTTGTATCAAATTTTTACATGAAATCGAAGACAGTACTAAGCTTTAGGGCTGAGCTGAGAAAGACTCTCTATTCCATGGTGGCCGTTTTTTTCGGGAAAAAATTCCCTGACTTTTTCCTGACTGTACCCTGACCAAATTTTTAACGGTATCCGTTAAAAAATAAATAATGCGAGTACAATAGATCAAAAACAGAAACGAATTTTCGAGGAGTTCTTTATTCTTTCGATCCACGACGAATATTTTTTGTTTTTACATTTCGTAGCTTTACAAAATACGATATCCTTGGTATTATAAAGCCTTATATCCGATTAAATACTATTATAACACTTTTTGATATATTATATTTGGTGATTGCTAGATTCTGTACTCATCCTGTTACGTTGATCGCATCGTAGATTTGTCGCTGCAGCATTCCCGTGCGATAAAATCAAGACCTTTTTCAGGAACGAGCAGAGTTCTTGAGAGTCCTCCTGTAATTTTTTAACAACAGACATCCAGAGATCGTCGAGCCTGTCGTTTTGTCTCGAGAAAACGTTCATTGCATCGAGGAACCTTGGTTTGCAACAGACGATTTTGAACTGCCTTTCGATGTTATCTGCAACGACGCCCGAAATCGACCGTTTCTTCACGAAGTCGTTTAATGCGAGACGAATGCGAGCATGATGGGTCCAACTAGGAGATCCCTTTCGCGAGGAGAAACATCAAAGGAGAACGAATTTGCAGCTTCTCGCACATCTTTTGCAGGCCAGTACGGCACTGCTGACGGAATTCGAGAATATCTCGATCACTGATTTTCGATCTGACTTTGCTGATGGTCTCACGAGTCGCATAGCCCAAATCGATTTTTTTCACGTCTTGGAGAGTCTTTTTTTCAGTAACATTGATGTTGTTGATATTTTTCGCTGCATTCACGACTTCCGATATGACGAATCGATTCATAATTCTTCTGATAATATTTTCCAACGTTTCCGTCTGAAATTCTCTTAAAAAAGGTTCTACTTCAGCTGCGACAGATTGGAAAAATGTTAATTTGCTGATTAAAAGGTCGTTATTTAGTGTGGATTGTACAATGTTAAACCTTTCACTGTTCTCTTTCGTGATTCCCTTGACGTACTTTTGGACATTCGGCAGTGTCTGAGCGGTTCTTTCAACCACGATTCCGCTTTCGAACCAGCGTATGGCGCAGAACTTTTGCGGGAATAACTGAATAGTACGTGTAATCTCCTAGGCGGGCTGGCGTATCCTTTAAAATAAAGTACAGTGCACTAAGAAATCCTGAAATTTCCCACGAAGTTGCTTTCATTCTCGCCTTAAATGCGCCGTTTACACTGTGAAGACCACAAGATCCAATATCCAGAAGTACTCGATCTCCAGGTTCTTTTATCAAGCTGCCGCAGAGGTCTCCATGGAACTTGTGATTTACGTTCGGTTCATCCATTGACACTTGAAGCACCAGCTCAAGACCAATTTCGGAAAGTGCAGAAGAAAACGCTCGTAAAAGATCGGAAGCAGTTGCGTGATTTAAGAAAGCGGAAATTAAATATCAGCTGACACGCGGTCGTTCGGAACTTTCCAAAATCGTACAACGATATCCATTTGACCGAGCTGAACTACCTTGTTGAGCGACTCATCAAATCCAACTACAATATCGGTACAGTCTTTAAGTTCCTTAATGAGTTCTTGATGGAAGTATGGTGCTAATCCGTGCACCAGTAAGTAGCCCAGTTTTGTTCGCTGTAAGTTTATTTTCGCAGCAATTTGAGAATCGGGGAACATAAGCGGAAGTAGTTCGACGCTCCTAGCTGCAGATCGCATCGAGCCATGTGTTTCGACGGTGTGAAAGAGTCCACAGAATTTCAGCACGTGTTACATTCTCAGCAATGAGAAATGATGAGATTCCACGGGAGGGAATTTCGCCGATTGTAGAGTGTCCTTGTCTTTGGACTTCTGATTTAACATCAGACTGACAGAATGGATCTTGAGAGATTGAAGCGTCCTTGCATACGCCGCTCACGGTAGAAGTCGTCATGGTTGATTTGAGTAGTGCGATTCCTATTTCGTGAGTCTTATTTCTAGTCACACTAATACTTTTATGTTTCTTTGAATCGTCGTAGCTTGTGACTGCACGTTTTTGCATGTTGCTCAGTGAAAATGTAGTTTTGCACAATATGCATCGGGCCACATGCAGTTTGCCCGGAACTTCTTTGATCCAAGTCGAAAATTTTGGATCTTGGAGCCAATCCGGATTAAATCGTGTTGATTTTGGCAGTCCACTAGTGATGGGTAAAACCAGCACACTTTACTGTGCTAGCACACTTCCCACACCACACTTAAGTGTGCTAGCACTGTGCTCCCAGCACTGACACAGTGCCGCACATTGACACAGTGCCGACACACTGACACAGTGACGACACACTGACACAGTGACGACACACTAGCACAGTGCCGGCACACTGACACAGTGCCGACACATTAGCACAGTGGCGACACACTGACACTGCCAGCACACTGACACTGCCGACACACTGACACAGGGCCGACACACTGACACAGGGCCGACACACTGACACAGAGCCGACACACTGACACTGCCGGCACACTTGTACTGGCAGACACACTCCACGGGAACGAATGCTGTACGAGTGGCGTTGATTTTGCCCATTAATATGATGTGCTTCGGTAACAAGGCGTTGTTTGCATTACAGAATGTGTACACATTTTGCGGTTTCGAAAGCATTAGCTATTGAATGCATTAGCTGATGAATGAGATAATTAGGGAACGCAAAAAGGCAGATAAGATTTGTTATTCGTATATTTTCTGGGTGAACGTTTTGATTTTGAGTACACTACCGATGATTTGTGTTTTTCTAAATGCTGCGGACGTCTTCAAACGGGATGAAAGTTTAAACTCAGATACAAATACGTTTACTTGCGGTACATATGAAAGAAATGCTTTCACATTGAAAATATTTGTGGAAAATAGGTTTTGAGCAGATGGAAGGGTTTTGTCGTAACATGCAACGATAAAATGATAGCGATAAAATGATCTGCTGCAGATAGAAGGTTTATGGTAAGTAGTGCTATGTTTTTAAATATTCAAATATTAAAGGAGTTTTTAGGGCAAAAGTAGCTGAAATCGGCCAATTTTGGGTTAGAGTGATTTCGGAAATAACGGGCCAAGACCTATTGCTGTGATACAAAGATTTCGGTTTTGTAGGGGAGTAAGGGGTTTTTTGGCCATAGTTTGGCAAAAACTGCCGTTACCACGGTTTCGATGATTGAAAGTGGTTGGAGAGTACAGTAGTGATATTTTAAGGACGAAAAAATGTTTGATAGGGAAAATTGGGCAAAACCGTCCAATTTTCCAAAAATTTTTTTTTTGTCTAGCATGAATTCGGGGACTTTTCTGAGTTGTTTCGAGCGAAATTTCCATCCAAGTTTGGGGAAAAGCGGCCTAGTTTCGAAGATACGGCAAAAGTAGCTGAAATCGGCCAATTTTGGGTTAGAGTGGTTTCGGACATAACGGGCCAAGACCTATTGCTGTGATACAAACATTTCGGTTTTGTAGGGGAGTAAGGGGTTTTTTGGTCATAGTTTGGTAAAAACTGCCTTTACGGCACTTTCGATGATTGAACGTGGTCGGGGAGTACAATAGTGATATTTTAAGGACGAAAAAAATTTTCGTTAGGGGAAATTGGGCAAAACCGTCCAATTTTCCCAAAAATTTTTTTTTTGTCCAGCACAGCCGGAGAAGTCAGCTATCGAACCAAAGAGGATCTGAACCTTTTCCTACTTAGCACTTTTAGTGCTACTTTAAGTTTTTCCAGCCAGTTTTCCGGCGGATTTCATGTTGCCGTATCTTCGAAACTAGGCCACTTTTTCCCAGGCTTGTACGGGAGTTTCGCCCGAAACTACTCAAAAAGGTCCCCGAATTCATGCTGGACAAAAAAAAAATTTGGGAAAATTGGACGGTTTTGCCCAATTTCCCCTAACGAAAATTTTTTTCGTCCTTAAAATATCACAATTGTCCTCCCCGACCACGTTCAATCATCGAAAGCGCCGTAAAGGCAGTTTTTACCAAACTATGACCAAAAAACCCCTTACTCCCCTACAAAACCGAAATGTTTGTATCACAGCAATAGGTCTTGGCCCGTTATGTCCGAAACCACTCTAACCCAAAATTGGCCGATTTCAGCTACTTTTGCCGTATCTTCGAAACTAGGCCGCTTTTCCCCAAACTTGGATGGAAATTTCGCTCGAAACAACTCAGAAAAGTCTCCGAATTCATGCTAGACAAAAAAAAATTTTTTGGAAAATTGGACGGTTTTGCCCAATTTTCCCTATCAAACATTTTTTCGTCCTTAAAATATCACTACTGTACTCTCCGACCACTTTCAATCATCGAAACCGTGGTAACGGCAGTTTTTGCCAAACTATAGCCAAAAAACCCCTTACTCCCCTACAAAACCGAAATCTTTGTATCACAGCAATAGGTCTTGGCCCGTTATGTCCGAAATCACTCTAACCCAAAATTGGCCGATTTCAGCTACTTTTGCCCTAAAAACTCCTTTAATATTTGAATATTTAAAAACATAGCACTACTTACCATAAACCTTCTATCTGCAGCAGATCATTTTATCGCTATCATTTTATCGTTGCATGTTACGACAAAACCCTTCCATCTGCTCAAAACCTATTTTCCACAAATATTTTCAATGTGAAAGCATTTCTTTCATATGTACCGCAAGTAAACGTATTTGTATCTGAGTTTAAACTTTCATCCCGTTTGAAGACGTCCGCAGCATTTAGAAAAACACAAATCATCGGTAGTGTACTCAAAATCAAAACTTTCACCCAGAAAATATACGAATAACAAATCTTATCTGCCTTTTTGCGTTCCCTAATTATCTCATTCATCAGCTAATGCATTCAACAGCTAATGCTTTCGAAACCGCAAAATGTGTACACATTCTGTAATGCAAACAACGCCTTGTTACCGAAGTACATCATATTAATGGGCAAAATCAACTCCACTCGTACAGCATTCGTTCCCGTGGAGTGTGCCTGCCAGTACAAGTGTGCCGGCAGTGTCAGTGTGTCGGCACTGTGTCAGTGTGTCGGCCCTGTGTCAGTGTGTCGGCCCTGTGTTAGTGTGTCGGCAGTGCCAGTGTGCTGGCAGTGTCAGTGTGTCGCCACTGTGCTAATGTGTCGGCACTGTGTCAGTGTGCCGGCACTGTGCTAGTGTGTCGTCACTGTGCTAGTGTGTCGGCACTGTGTCAGTGTGTCGGCACTGTGTCAGTGTGTCAGTGTGCTGCCGACACACTTATAAAGTGCCGCACTCGCACAGCACACCGAAGTGTGCTAGCACACTGTGCTAAGCACGCACAGGTGCTGCCCATCACTACAGTCCACCCATTTTCTGTTTTATTTTTCTCTAAAAAAGTAACGGAAAACTCATGATGATGCGAATTCTTTTTATGTATAATTACAAATAAAAGAATAAATTTAATAAACGATGAATAATATTTTCAGAAGCACTCAGAATACAAATGATTTTTCTGAAGGTCTCTTTTCTAGTCTACAGACAAATATTTATAATTAAACTAGCATTATTTTAGACTGTAATAAAGATTTTTTACCTTTTTGAGGATCGTTTTGCTCAACCGGTTGACTCGTAGACCGTTTGAGCGCTTTACACTCTGCCCACGATCTAGATAAAATATTTCAGTTAATCGGGCTCTGTGAAAGCTTGTTCTCTTTAGACAGATGGATTTTTTTAAAGGTCTTCAGAGCAAAGATTTTTATAGAGACTTTTAAAAAGTCCATTCATTCATTCAGCGTGGAATGTTGTAATGAAAAGAATGAGCCACCGCAGTGGATGATCAGTTGAGCTTTGCTATCTGAGTTATTCGCAGTGTGAAAAAGCTCTCAAATGTGGTTTGCTAATCGGCCGCTTGAGTAGGGTGGTTTTCACGAGGGCAAGGCAAATTTCAGTGTGAAGCAGTGTGGCCAGATATTTGCGAGAAAATGTAGCCCAATTTCAAACTTTCATAACCCAAAATAGCCAAGATTTCTTATTTGTAGCCCAAAAAGAGCCACACCAGATTTATAGCTAAATTAATTCATTTAAGCTGATTAAACTATAATATTGAAATCCGTAAAACTCGTACGAAGTATCATAACTGCCCTAATTGGAGCACAGAAGTCGTTTGAAACAGTAAAAATGTTCCATACCATATACAGATAAAATTTTATTCACAACGTATTTGAAAAGGGAAAAATGTGAATAAATTACAGAAACTGTGTGGAAATTTTAAAAGGGTCCTTGAAAAAATAAGTGTAGAAGGCCACTTATTTTTTCAAAATAAACTTTTAAATTCGGATGGCACAAAAGTTCAATTAGTATTAGAAACAGTCTTAATGGCTAGCAAGGCTAAATATTTTATTTAATATGTAAATATTTTATCCGATTTCATACATTCAAAACTATGAACGCAAGTTTTGAAATACATTTTTTTCGATTAGACGATCAGCTGTTAATATTATGATTAGACGTTTAAATACTTTCAAAATGAGATATACGTCAAACAATTTCACTTGTGGGTCCCCAAGCGACGTTTCACGAAAAAATTGAAGAGTGCTTTGAAATAAAATGAATAATTTTTAAACATTGAATTTGGAATGACTGCGCTTTGAATTCACTATCGGAATTAGCAAAAACTGCTATGGCTTCTTCGGTTTCGACCCTCGGATTTCGAGGGAACCCACATTTCCAAAAACACTTTTGTAATTGTAAGTGGAGACACTTTATTCCAAGCAGATCCTAATTACCAGAGAGCTTCAAATATAGAAACTAATTTTCTTGGGTATGAAGAACGCTCAGTATTTTCCAGAGCTCATAATATGAGTTCCATCATATAAGTGCAGTATGTTTGGTATAACTCTGATCTAAGGGCTGTGAATAAGAAGTGCAAATAGGTCGAAAAAATTGTAGCTTGATGTCTTAGAGATTATCAATGCTATCATATCTATCTTTATCAAAAAAGATGGTGATGTTTGTAATTACATTTCAATATCAAATGTGCATCCATTCTTTAAAAATAGCACCCGTCATCTAAGGTTTTGTGTTAGCTCGCCAGTTGTGCCCAAGGTTAGGTTAGGTTGAAATGGCTGCCGATCCCCAGAGACCTGACGACCGGCGCACATAGGCACAAGAGAGGCCCGTTGTGATACCATACTAAATTAGTGACTCTCTCCTACTCACTAAAATCAGGACACCACCTGCTTCCTTTGATAAAACGGACTATCGCCTTTAAATTGACCGGGCACAGTTCTGTCAGATTTGAGAGAAAGGGTGCACCAAGTGCCGCCAACCTTCTCCTTGCCAAAGCCGGGCACTGGCACATGAGATGGAGGACGGATTCCTCCTCATCCTCAGAGCCACAACTCCGACAAAAATCGTTAAATTCTACGCCCAGTCGTTGCGCGTGCCGCCCTATGAGGCAGTGGCCAGTTAACACACCGACAGTGCAACGCAGAGCGCTTCGAGTTAGGCCTAAAGCTGCCTGGTGCGATGCGCATCCATGGATAACCAGGACTGCCTTGCTATCGCACAGGATGATTCCTCTGCCCAGGACTTCCTAGCGTCCTCAAGATATTTTTGCCTGATGGCCAATTTCACCGATGCCATCGGTATTCCTATTGTGGAGCAAGAGAACTCCGGTAACAAGGTTCCAAGCCTTGCTAGCTCATCGGCCTCACAGTTGCCCTGAAACCCCCTATGTCCAGGTACCCAAATCAATTGAACAACCGAATGTCTCGATATCTCCCTAAGAGATGCACGGCATTCAGCAACAATGATGGACACTGTACATGGACCAGCAAGGGACCTAATAGCCGCTTGGCTATCTGTGAAAATACCAATATTGACCCCGAATATTCGATTACACAGAAGCCAGCCGATAGCCTGAAAAATAGCCGCAACCTCTGCCTGAAAGACACTACAGTGGTCTGGCAGACGGAGGGACAGCTTAAGATTCAGCTCGTCCGAGTATACACCACACCCGACTCTGTTGGTAAGCTTAGAGCCGTCGGTGTACACATGGACAAGCCTACTTTCGAGGGTGACGCCATCACGCCATTCATCCCTACCAGGAATGCGAGTTGTGAACTCCAGATCTAGTAGGCATTGCGGTGCGATGTAGTCAACACCCGCTGGAGCGGGAACTCCCTCGGCCAAAATTCTCGCATGGCCGAATTCTGTTTTATTCCATGCCGAGATGCAATTAAGTCTCACAGCAGCAAGATTGGCTTGCTGTAAGATAAGTAGATTGGTTGGTAGCCAATGAAGCAGCACGAATAGTGCCTTAGTAGGAGTGGATCGGAGCGCTCCAGTTACCAGCAGTGCAGCCATCCTCCGCACTTTTTCAAGCTGCCGTTTGCAGGTTGCCTTAAGAGCAGCCTGCCACCAGAACGCTACCCCAAACAATAAAATTGGCTCAACCACAGTAGTATAAAGCCAAGCAACAGTACGAGGCTGTAATCCCCAATTCGCTCCTATGGCTCTGTTACAGCAGTAGAGTGCATTGAAAGCCTTCCGCGCTCTTTCTGCTATATTGTAGGTCCACAGCAACTTCGAGTCAAGGATAAGCCCTAAGTACTTGACCTTCTGGCTCAATCCAATGGAGACCCCATTTAGTTTGGGTAACTCAAATAAGGGAATTTTGTACTTTCTTGTAAACAGTACTAGCTCCGTTTTACTAGGATTCACATTCAAGCTGCACCCACGACTCCAACGTGAAAGAATGTCAAGAGAGTGATTTAACCTCTCCGATAGAGTAGATAAATACTTCCCCGACACTGCCACAGCTATGTCGTCCGCATAAGCAATCACTTTGCAGCCGGCACGGTCCAGTTTCATTAAGAGAGTATTCACCGTGATGTTCCACAGCAGGGGAGAGAGGACCCCACCCTGAGGTGTGCCCGTACTGACTCCTCGTCTTACGCTGACATTCCCCAGGGAAGAGATTACCACTCTACTTTTAAGAAGCTGCACAATAAAAGCGATCAGCCGCTCATCGAAGTGTAGCACCGAGAGTGCCTCAACAATTGCGTTACACTGTACGTTGTTGAAGGCTCCCTCAATGTCCAAAAAGGCAGCAAACGTATATTCCTTTAGAGCAAGAGATTTCTCAACTTGCTCAATGAGGACGTGAAGAGCAGTCTCAACCGATTTGCCTCTGGTATAGGCGTGCTAAGACTGCGAGATCAGCACAGGATCTATTGATTTTTTAATATGGTAATCAATGATCCTTTCCAATATTTTAAGCAATACAGAGTTAAGACTTATCGGACGATAGTCCTTCGGCTTAACATGCGAAACTTTTCCTGCTTTAGGGATAAACACAACTCTAGTTTCCCGCCAGCTGGAGGGAACATACGAGAAGCGTAGGCAAACTTTGTAGATCTTTCTGAGCCATGATAGCGATACTTCCATGGACTGCTGAATGTCAGCCGCAAGGACGCCATCAGGCCCTGGAGATTTAAACGGCTCAAAGGAGTTTATAGCCCACCTTAGTTGAGAATTTGATATTCTGAACGGCGTTGTTGAGTTGTGAGCTTGCTCCGTTTGATGCACCGCTTCTAGAGGGCAATAATTGCCCGGAAAATGCGCGTCCATCAGAACGTTTAGTGTATCTGCGCACGAACTAGTCCAAATGCCCTCAGGGTTCATGATGCACCCCATAGCCTTTGGTGTCGTGCTTAAGACCTTGCGAAGGCGATTTGCCTCGCTGAGACTCTCTACGTTTCCACAGAAAGATCTCCACGAGGACCTCTTTGCCTTGCGTACGGCATACTTAAAAGCCTTGAGCTTCGTTTTGTACATCGACCAGCCATTAGAACTTTTCGAGTTGTTGAACTCCCTCCTACACTCTCTTCGCAGGGTGCGGATCTCCATATTCCACCAGGGAGGCTTGGGATTCCCCCTGAATAAGGGTGGTTTACACGCTGCCCTGGAAGCGGAATTGAGAGAACTAGTGAGGGTGTCAACCGCCTGATCTAATTCATGGTAGCAGCCAATGCTCTTGGGAGCATTTTCCAGTGAGGATCGGACCATAACTTTAAATAAGTTCCAGTCCGTCTTTTTTTCTGTTAATAAAGGCTACCTGCACATCAGAGCTGTGGCCAGCCACGTTAAACGAAATGTACCTATGGTCGGAGTAAGAGCACTCCTGTAGAACCCTCCAGCCACGGAGCAAATGTGAGTGCCGCCCACTGACCAAGGTAACGGCAAGAACCTCCCTACGATTTGAGGTAATGAAGGTTGGTTCACTGCCAGTGTTGGCGATGGAAAGGTCGTGGGCAAGGATAAAGTCAAAAAGTTCCTCACCACGGCCATTTGTGTTGGAGCTACCCCATACTTCATGATGCGCATTAGAATCAGCCCCTAGAAAAAGAGACACCCCCATTTTCATGGCTTCAGCCACAACATCCTTGACAATGTCGCAAGGAGGGCTATTTCCATGATCGTGTGTCATGTAGGAAGAAACAAACCAGTATGATCTCTGATCGATTTCCACTGCGACAGCCATGTTATCCTTGTCACAGAAATTGTGCAGTACAAGGACGTTAATGGTTTTCTTGGCAAGAATACAGACACGTGGCTTGTGCAAGCCGTCAGGTACTATCAGTCTGTATCCATTGGTACGTAACCCGTAAACCCGGTTTTTGGCAACCCATGGCTCTTGGATTAGGATTAGCTCCTCCTCTGTCTTGGACAAGCGGAGCAGCAGGGCAGCTGATGCTGCTATGGAATGGTGTAGGTTCACCTGCAGTACCTTCACCATTATGCTTTAGTTGATGAGGGTTATGCTAACCCCATCAACAGAGAGGGATTCAACATCCGATTCCACATCAGATGTTGTCCTCGGACAGGCGACAGACTCTTCTTCAAGCGGCTCTCCGGCCGTTTGCGCCACCCGCTTTGGGTCAGGCCTTACAGTTTTCGGATCTCCCGAAACAGAGCTTTTTGGCCTGTCGCTTCGGTAGATGCGCAGGGTCAATGTTTCGACCCCATACCTAATAACACCCTTGCGGGCATCCAATACTGGCAGTGCCTCATCATTAATGATGAAAAGAGCCTCCCGCCGATTGTCTACTGGCTCGCCAATCTTGGCCACCCTCCAATCCCCCGTAGGAAGATCCGGGTAGAAGAGCCGCACTATAGCCAGGATTTCCACTGGATCCGAATGGAAGCAAGGAATCCATGTCCTGCATCTTGGCCGACTGGGGATTTCCTCCTTAAGCACCGCCTTGATTTTGGCGCCTGGCCAGAGTTCCCCCAGCTCGTATATTGCCTGCTTGTAGAAATCGGCCGATCGTTGGTCTTTGCACGCAACCAGCCTGATTCCCTTATACCAGCCCGCGTCGTTCACCGTAGGTGGAGGACAGGAGCTGGCTTTCTGCAGCTTGCAGCAGACTCCGACTGCCTTAACTTGAGCCAATTTTCAGGAGAGATGATACCATCTCCCTTGCTGGCATCAATAACAGCCCAGACAAGGCACTCCTTGGCCATTTCATTAAATGGCCGAGTTATTCCTGAAGGGGAAAGCTTTTGCTTTTTATAATCTTGCCTGCCCTGATTTTTCTGCTCAGCCGACCTCTGTCGTTTCTGAGCTAAATCTGCAGAGTTTAGAGGGAGCGTGTGCTCCCCAGTTTGTTTTCTTGCCCATTGAAGGGACTTTTTGTCCTTGTCGGACATTGTGTCAGGGGGGACATTTACAAACTTCCTTAGAACCTTGAAGGCTGCCCTTCTAGTTCCGTAAGCCCGATATTTGGGGGAAGAGCGTTGCGTACCTGAAGAGGAGGCGGCACCGGAGGTAGCACTTGTCGATGGCCGGGTTGGCTCATTCGTCATACCCTTTCCATCTCATTGGCCACAAACAGGCTTATTGTTTTTCCCGGGGCCAGGCTTGGTAACCAAAGCTCCGGAAACACCTGAAACAGGGATTGAGGAAGAACTGAAAGCCCGTGGAGCTGGCCCATTCGTCATATCTGCCCAAACTTCGCTTAATGTCAGTTCTTCCCAACGATATTGGTCTTTCGGTTTCTCCTATGCAGCTTCCATTGCAACTGTCACGCATTTCTTTCAAGGTTTTCCATATGTACATTTTTTCAATTTAAGACGTAGTGATTTTTGAGGTGTTGCTCTAAAAAATACCCCTGTCTCATCAAGATTATAGATATTTGAAGCATCATAGCCATCACATAACATTCTTAGCTGTGACTGAAATTCCTAAACTGTGTCTAAATCAACATCAGCTTCTTCGCTACAAAGCGTGCCGTAGTCAATATTGTAGTCCTTTTTCACAAATTTTAGCTCTCTATTTGATTAGTAGGTTTTACTGTATAGCCTAAATATAGTTTTTCATAAAAATAGATAGCCCAAAAATCGTCAACCCGCGAAATGAAAAAACGTCCCGCGAGTTCAAATTTTACATAGCCCAATTGGCGGAAAATAGCCCAATCTGGCCACACTGGTGTGAAGATAGATTAGAAAAAAAATACAAAGAAAATGTTTATTTTCTAACTGACTCTTTACTTACATTGACAAAAAAACTTGTTTATTCCCTCAAAAATAGATAAACAAATTTCGTTAAAAATAGCGTATTACGTCTAATGCAAAAATATTCGGAATAATAGAGACTTGTATTTAATTTATCTTTTATAATATATATTTTTCTCATGCAATTGTTCTGTTACGAGTCCTGTACAAACAACAACAATCATACGCTTTAATGTGATTATCTTCTTCATAAATAATGCATTAACACTTACCTTATTCGATTACATAAATTTCCAATAAATGTTTTTCAAAACTTTCGCCCTCGTATGCCGTCAACTCATTCAGATCTTTGAGTATTGCTACGTTTGAGCGACTACCAGCAACATTGTTGCAAGCCTTTGTCTGTCTCTGTCAGACTCTCGCACAACAATCGCTAGAGGTGACTACGCCGCTATAATCCCTAAACCTCCTCTCACGCAGCCGTGTAGGTACGGGCAAAAATAAACATAAACAAACATTATACGCGCAACCGAGCTGTTAAAAAAAGGCTGCGGCTCCTCGTCCGGACACCGAGTAGCATGTTATTCTGCATACAGGGTGGGCCATCTAGTGGTTTCTTATTAAATCATAGGTTAGTTTGACACTGAAAGCTGATTCCCGCTCGAAATCTTGACAGAAAGTCAGCATCATACCTCCGCGGGACGAAATGAGTCGCTTTACGCTTGAACAACTTTGGGAAATATTGAAAACTTATTACCAAAGTGAGTGCTGTGTAGCCCAAACTGTGCGTTTTTTGAAAATTAGTTTTGGCCGAAATGAAGCACCCGCCGCGCCTGCTGTACGCAAGTTTCTGCAAAAAGTTCGTGAGACTAGTAAGCTAGTGGACAACACTTATGGCCCCCGTCGTCGCACGGTGCGCAAAGACGAGAATGTGGCTGCTGTAGCCGAGAGTGTGAGACTCACTCCACGAACATCAACTCGCCGTCGATCTCAACAGCTCAACATTTCACGCACTAGCCTGAGGAGAATTCTGCACAAAGATCTCAGATTATTCGCTTACAAGGTCCAATTAACTCAGCAATTGAAGGCGCACAACCATCCGCTTCGTTATCGCTTCGTAATTTGGGCCTTAGAGCAGCTTGAATTGGACAACGATTTTGGATGAAAAATCATCTTTTCTGACGAGGCGCATTTTCAACTCGGCGGCTACGTTAACAAACAAAATTGCCGCATCTGGGGCTCGGAAAACCCGCACGTTTTTGTCAACAAGCCAATGCATCCACACAGAGTGACAGTTTGATGCGAATTGTGGAGTGGTGGCATCATTGGACCATTTTTCTTCGAAAATGAGGCTGGGAACAACGTTTCGGCCAACGGTGAACATTACAGAGCCATTTTATCCTACTTTTTTTTACTGAAATTGAAGACAGGGATTTGGACGATTTCTGGGTCATGCAGCATGATGCGCCATGCCACAGCCCATGCCACAATCGATTTTTTGCGCACCAAATTCCCAAATCGTGTTATCAGCCGTCTTGGCGATGTCAATTGGCCGCCTCGGATCTGCGATTTGACCGATTTGATCTGAATGCATACTATATAGGTATACTAATTATACGCTCGGTTACCGGTGTTATATTCGAAATAAAATACAAATACATTCCAAATAAAATACAATTATATTCCAGTTAAAAATAGCTTCCACTTTTGCAATATAGCTTCGACCATCTAGCGAATAAAGAAAGTCCCGTATCGTTCGCTGCTTATATTTATAATGTCGCTTCATATGTGCTGAAGTGCATGATCATTTCATAAGCATATCAAAGCATACATTGTGCGCGTGTAAAGATCGCAACTAATAAAGAAATGGCTGAGTTTGGAAGACGTTGACTATGTATGAAATTTAATATTTGCGATAGCATATTTGATTAGAACGATACAGGGTGACACAGCTTATATCATAATGATAAGCACTAACATAATTGATGTATACATTATAACACCGGACGAGGAGCCACTCCGTAAAAACATTTTTTTCTAGTCTTCCTTTCATGTACTTTTTATTCACTCATCAAAGATTCGGCAACAATTTCATTCTTCCCTGATCAACTTCTAATTTCCCTGACTTTTCCCTGATTCCCTGACCAATTTTTTCCCCTGACATTTCCCGATTTTCCCTGATCGCGGCCACCGATTCGTCGAAACAAATTTTATTCAGTTTCTTCGTTTACGTCCGTTACAAAAAATTATAAAAGTAATGAAACATATATTTCGAACGTATATATTAAGAAGATAAAATATTCTTATTCACTTTCACAAATATATATTAAAAAATCAATATATGGACATGTTTTCGCTGTTATTGTAAGATGGTACTAGTATTTAATAACAATTTTTCATTTTTGTTCCAGGTAAAACTTGTAATCTTTTGCTGGCAATAAAAGAAAATATTTACGATGAAAAACTATTCAACGCTCGAGTTTATGTTCGGAGAGTCGACAAAACCGTTTATAATAAACTGTTTCTATGCCATGGAAATAGAATAAAACAGCAGGTAGTTCAAAAAAAAATTGACAAGAGTCTCCAACGAAAATTATATAGTACATTACCGCTTAATTTAAGCAAAAAGCAAGCAAAGACCTCGATAAGACGTTCAACTTTGCAGGAAGGTTCTATAATGCCGAATCATAGAGAGAAGAACATATCTGACAAATCAGATATTAAGCTAAAGAAAAAGATAGTTGTTAATTTATTAGATATTGCTCAAAATCCTGATTATAGAAAATATTTCGGGAATGTAATTAATTTAAAAGTAGGTGTGCAAAATGAAACTTCAAAAAACAGTAAAGAAAAGGAAGGTATAGCTTTGTTGAAGCGTGGGCATACAGAAGGAGATGGTAAGAAATATCACCCAAATTCAAATGTAATGGTCAACGTTTTTCATAAATCAAAAGGTGGGGAACTAGTTAGACGAATAGTCGATACTGATAATAAAATGTCCTCTAAGCATAAATTAAAACATAAAGAGGTTATGTCGAAAATTAGAAAATCAAATTCAAATATTGTAGATTTAAACAAAGCTGAGTTGGACCAAAATATCGTTTCAAGCTCTATGAACCCACCATTGGAGTTACGTATGTCTAGTTCAATTCAGAGTGTCGAAAACACGAAGCATTTCAATGATCTGGTTGACCTAGAACATATTTTAAACAATTTAAAAAATACTACGTCTGCAAAAGTAAAATTTCAACAGCGTTATAATCCGCCGAAAAAGCTTTCGACTAAAATCAAAATACCTGCCAAAGAAAGGAATAGCAGATTTTACCCAAAACATCGAGTCTGGAACTGTCAAAGAGAAATGGATGAAAACCAAGTAACGTCAACCCAAGATAATATTCCGATCGATACGAATCAAGCTATTCGATTTAAATTTCCCTCTGAAGTTGATGTGCAGCATGACTTTGTAGATACAACTCAAAATTATAGTCAATATAGTCCATTGTTTTTAATGAAAGACTCGAAAAATAAATACGATTCTCAGGATTATCCCACAACTACCACAAATTTTGAAAATGTCGATCGAAGTGAAGAAATGATTTCCCATAATTGTAGAATAAGAGATGATAAAATAAAAAACACTAAAGTTAATATGAATTCACTGATAAGTATTGCGTCAACTTGTAATAAAGTATACGATGCTAACTCCGCAATGAAGGCACGAAAACGTTTGTCTAGTTTTTCTCTTTCGCGCTCCGATTTAACTTATAAGAACTGTGTTCTTGATATGTCAAAAACGTATTCAAACTTAAATTCTATTAAAACTGTTTTCGTACCTCCCGAAATAGAAAAAATTATAGAAGATGATGGAAATTGATTAACATCATAAAAACTGTGAAGAATGATTAGCCTTATCTTAAGATATATTGTTGTACAAAAGTTTAACTTTTTATCTGAATTACCAAATAAAAAATAAATGGTACAATATGTTTCAATTTAAATTCCAAAAACATAGACTTGAGTGGTGTCGCGCTTGAAATCGTTAACATACAGTGAAAGTGGCTTTCGTTTTTCTATCGTTTTTTTTAATGTTTATTGATGAATTGAATCCGGATTCTAATGTGCAAGCGTGCTCCACATTTTGATTTTATTTCGTTCAAAGTAATTTGCAAATTGACTAGTTCGTACTTTCATGGAAAATTTACTTATTTGTCAGGTACAAATCCTTAGAGAAAACACAACTGAAAGAACTTAAAATGACCGAAGTTGGTCTGTTAAGAGTCGCGTTTCATGCATCTCCATCCAGATCAGGAAAATTCTTTCATGGCGAACAACCAGAGCTAAAGAATGCTTCAAACCCTCGTGAATGGCATTAATTTTTATTTACAGAATCGAGGACATGAGATTTGGGACCAATTTAAAATACATTTCAGATAATAGTAGGATTTCTCATACTTGTTTTTTTTTTACGTAATAATTATGTTCTCATAAATAATACTCTTATAAATATTCATACATAATACTCATACAAAATACTTATTTTTCACATACATGAAAAATTTCACACAAACAGCACTTTAACTTAGACGTAATAGACATAAGACTAAGGGGTTAGTCCACTGTTAAACTGCTCCAAATGAACATTTTTTAAACAGCTACCAAAAAAAAACTATTCAAGATATCGATTTGAAATTTTACATACATCTTTATTGAAGTTAAAAGTTAACATTTTCATTGGAAAAAATTATTTGAAAACAAAATGGCGACCGCCCCAATGGATCGCCGCAGCACCGCCGGAAAAAAAGCAAATCGCGCCTCGTAAATTTCTGGACAAAATAAGCACCTGTGAACAAACTACCAAAAATATTTCATTGGTTTCGAATATAAAGGACTGAACGGACCTAAATTTAGAGCCCTAAAGCGATTAAAAAAAATTTGGTATACATTTGAACATTGGTTATCCAGTTTTTCGCGTTTTTTCAATCAAAATAATTTTTCCGAAATCGTAAAAAAAAATTTTTTGTTTTAAATTTAGGCCCGTGCAATCCTTTATACTCATAACTAATGAAATATTTTTGGTAATTTGTTCACAGATGCTTATTTTGTCCAGGAATTTACGAGGCGCAATTTGCTTTGAAATGAATTCAACTTAGATTGTCAAAAGCTCGTATAGCGTAGTGGTTAGGACACTGGCATCTATCGGGGGGTCTCTGGTTCGAATCCTTCACACTCGTGTTCACATTGATTGTAAATTTGTCAATGAAGCTAGTTATGCACCCATTCGCGCCTAGTCACAGTATGACGCCCTCACAGAAACCGTCAGACCGTCTTCAATTGTCTAGATACTTTGTCGCCGAAAATAGACAAGAAAAGCCATCCGCGCCCATGACTTACACGTACCTTGTAAGCTCTATACCAGGGGTGGGCAAACGGACGATCGCGGTCGACCGGTCGATCGCAAACAGCTCGACAGTCGATCACAGACATTTTAAATAATTTACTAGGTTAATTTAAAATGTGAACTAAAAATTTAGTAGACAATTTATTCAGTACATTTTGGAATGGACCTTGGCCTAATAGATCCAATCGGGCAGTTCACGCAGTTTCAGTTCACACAAAAGCTCACAGGGCCTTGGTGCTCTTGATTTGTTCAATTTATAGATTTATATCATTGTAGTAAAACTGCTTCACTAAATCTCGTCTACGTATACGTTTGTTTCATTTCCTGAAATCTCTCTGTTCTAAAGTATACACTTTATATTTTTGCTTCCTGCTATACACCCTGCCTGCATTTGCATTGTCCTCCCTGCTACCGAGGTAGTAGATTGTCGCACACAGCGCAACAAAGGTTAATCTCAATTTTAGATGAAATACAATTTTAAATTAAAATCTTTTCACGCCAATTAAGTTTGTGCAGTTCATTCTTTCGAGTTAATAAGTGACATTTGGTGTTTGAATTTGAAAACTGAATTGTGTAAATGTCTTTTCAATAACAAAATCGATCGAAAATTGAAATTCTTGACATTTTATCCGTCAGAAATGATACGTGTCTTCACTCTTCTCCATTTTCAAAATTTTCGCTCCAAAGAATGACCAGATAATGGAGACATGTCAAAATTTAGCTTCACGATTAACTCAGTACTAGCCTAAAGAATGAACTGCACATACTAAATTGGCGTGAAATGATTGGAGACATGTGCCAAAGCCACCTTCATTTTCAAACCAAGTAATTTTTCACGATTAAAAGTGAGTACAACTCTTGCTTATTATTAAATTTCACGTGAAAATTTGCATGAAAATTTAATGTGAAATCGAAAACAGTACTAAGCTTTAGATGGATCAGCTGAGGAAGCTTTTTACAAAGATTTCTAAATCTTTTGCCTAAAATTAATGCATTTTTGGACACATTGGGAGAAAAACATGAACAATTGGAAGATCCAGTATGGGTAAAGAAATTAGCATTTCTTACGGATCTTATGAGCCAGTGCAGCTTGCTTAGTTTACAATTACAAGGAAAAGAAAAATATTGTTGACTTGTTGAGTTCGGTAAATGTTTTCTAAGTAAAATTAAAACCTTTTGCTTCACAATTAAATAGGCAAAATTTTTAAATATTTTCCATATTTAGAAAAACATATTAAACTTACTGGTGAATGTAAAATGCAAAAGCTGAAATACATCCTTCAGTTCGCGAAAAAGTCCGGGGCCTTCGATGGCTGCTTGGACTGATTTTTTTTTCTTGGCCCATTTATCTGGTATCACTATGGACCAATAGGTCTATGTGTGGCCTTGTGCCAACCGGTACAACCTAAACTAACCTACTGGTGAATGTAATATTGAAATGTTTTGTCCTGAACTGGAAAATTTTAATCAAGAATTCGAGAGACGATTCGCAAATTTCAATAACCTTCAACCGATTTTTGAATTTAATTCATTTCCTTTTGGAGAATTCGATAAAGAGGATATTTCATCAAATCTAGCTCATACTTTACAATTAAATTCATCGGATCTAGAGTTAGAAATTTTAACAATAGCATGCACAAATGAAAATTATTTTTCGATTTTATTACCATAAGAAATATCCATTATTGAGATTAGTGGCAATGAGGATATTTGCATTTTTTCGCTTCCATTTATCTATATGAAGCAACGTTTTCTCAAATGAAAAACATCGAATCGCAACTTAGGAGTCCTCTGACTGATGACCACTTAATGGCATCTATTCGATTGGGATGAAATTGATGAAATGGAGTGTCACGCATATGCATCAAAAAAATTAACCCAAAATATTTATTAATAAAGTACATTGCACAAAGTAGTAAATACAATGTATTTAATGTATTAATATCAATGAAGACCTTAATTAAATTTTTATTTGTTTTTAATTTAACCCATTTTTCGAAGTCGATCGCGTATAAATTAAAAAAGTTAATGTCGATCATACCAGTATTAAGTTTGCCCACCCCTGCTCTATACGATCAGTAAATCTGTTATGGTAAAGATTGGTTTTTTGCTTTCTAATGTAGAAAAACATAATTATAATTTTTTTACATTGTACACTCCAGAACATTTCACTAGCTCTCTACCAGCTGCAACAAGGGTTGTCGGAGAATCACTTTAATTTATTTTTTAGATTATAAATAAGATCAAATTATGTTTTAATAAATTATACAATAATATCGTTATGGGTGCAATGTATAAGCCCATTGTGAAAAATGGATCAATTACACCGGGCAAGATTAATCACTGAGCACTAATATTTGCTAGGTTTTTTACATTTTCCTTTAATGGTGAGAACCAGAAAGAGATAAACAAGGAGTGGCATTTTCAATTAAACGAAACTAATTTATAAGATTCTATTTTTATTAAGTTGGAAAGCATATTCAATTAATTGCTAAATGTAGGCATATTCGAGGTGTTAAAATACTGATAAATTTGCTGAAAGAAGAAACACTTTCAATTAAAAAGCTTATGTTTGATCTTTTTTCTGGTTTCTTCTCTGCATTCTTAGCTCGTGGAATCGTTTTCGTTGTTCATGTGTTAGGTTTTTAATTCTTTCACGAAGCCTTTGCATGCGAATTTTCCGCTCTTCCTCAGATCGCGTGAAACTTTCAACATCATTTGTGAGGTTTGCTGGAGTAGTGGTGTCGTTGTGCAACCGATATGTATTGTTTTTTGCAGATACGCTAGCATCAGGTTTTCTTTTTTCTTTCTGGAGTTTCTCTTTAAATTGCCGCAAGACCTCCATTCTAGCTAACTGTTTCTCTGCAGATTTATCATAATCTATTTCTCCTTTCATACTTTTGTGTCCATTTGTCGTTTTTACTGGGATGGATTCCTTCGATTTTTTCAGTTTCATATGGTCGAGTGTTCGTTTTTCTTTCAAGCCGAGTCTCGCGACAATTTCTTTCCAATTCTTGACGTCATTTTCAAATGATGCGGTCGAAACGTTGTGACTTTTTTCCTGGCGCGGAAAACCTTGTTCTTGATTCGGAAGATTTTTTGTATGGACATTGATGTAATTAGACAAACCTTCGCATTTCAATTTGTTTGAAATGGTGTGTCCATCTATCCGTTCACAGTCACTAGTCTGTTGGTAAACTTGGTTGGAACTATTCGCATTTGTTGGTAGCAATGTGTATTCTGGAACCGGCAAAGTTTCTGCTAACGGAGGTGAAAGTTTATAAGTTTCTTTTGGCATTGCTGTGCCTGCTAATTGTTGTTTAGTTCTCGACAAAATATCTCCATCAACCTGTTTTCTCAACAATTGGACTCGCTTTCGTTTCCTCTCTTTTTGACGTTTCCATTCAGCCTTTTGGTCAAAGTCAATATTTTTCGACGAATATCTGTTATTAACAATTTGTTTCCCAATGTTGTCATGTAAATGATCAGCACCTGATGTCTTTAAACTTTCGTTTATTTTGTTGCAATTTATAGCCTGCTCACGAGTAGTCACTTTATTTGGAAAACACTTTGCCTGTGGAGCTGTATCATGACTCAATTGCCGTTCACTGAGAATGTAGCTCGGACGTTTCCTGCGTGGATTCCTGAATTAGAAACAAAATAAATAGGTTAATGATGCAGATATAAATAGCGTCGCAAATTTTTTTCGATGCAAAATAGTGGCATCCAAAACTTAAAAATAATTAATGAAAAATCCAGAATATGGGTTTTTTGGATCAGGTTGATGTAATCATATTAGATAACTTACGACACATAAGGAACATAATTAGCTGATGCTACTCTACATTTTTTTGTCAATTGCAATATTTCAGAATAAAAACATAATAATATAGTTTACCTACAAGATATTGCTAGGTATTGCGTGCTTACTTTGTAGCGAAATTACCCAGACAGGAAACGGAAACTCATCTGAGCGTGTGGATTTCAATTTTGTGTTTTAGATCAATTGATTGGGGTGAGATGCATTATATTAACTTAAGCCTCAAACTTTTTTACCACAATTGTGGTGGTATGTGAGGCAAGCTAAGTAAATTATACCTTGATTAATTATACCATTTTATTTACTCGCCATCACCGAAACTTGGCTTAATGCCTCTCATAAGAATGAGGAGATTCTTGATAGTAGTTGGATTATTTACAGAAGCGACCGTGATTATTGTTCTACGGGTCAGTCGCGAGGAGGTGGTGTCTTACTTGCTGTTAGCAACACACTTTCAAGTGAGCTTGTTGATACCAACCCAAATGTTTTTTCCCAATATTTAATTGTTTGGATCTCCTTTAATAAAAAATCAGTTTACATCGCTATTGTCTACATTCCGCCCAAATCTGACGAATCCGTCAACAGCTATTTATGTGGTACAATATCTTCGTTAGCAACATCACTTAGCGAAAAAGACGAAATAATAGTTTTGGGAGATTTCAATCGTCCGAATATACGCTTTGTTCCGGATGATAAGGACTCTTACCTTCCCGGAAACCTTACAGACACCAACGATTTCAATCTTGCGAGTGCCTTTTATGGTAATGAATTGCAGCAGGTTTCCCAAACTCCTAATCAAAATGGTAATTGGTTAGATCTTGTTTTCACAAATGCTTATGATGAAGTAGTGGTTAGTCCAACTAGTGATGCTGAGTATCTTTGTTGCAACGGTTTACACCATCAGCACTGTCAGTCGAACTTTCCACTCCTGATTCCACCTACTTAAAAACTTACAATAACTCAATTGTATTTAACTTCCGTAATATTGATTATGAAAGCATTAAACATGTTGAAACTACTGATTGGACGAATACTCTTTCAACTCAGGATCTCGAGACAGCCATTTCCTCTTTTTACAATAAAATGTTTGACGCCGTTGAAAGATATGTACCAAAGATAAAAAAATAATAAATTGTCTGATGATAGGGAGCTTAGGCATATCCGAAATCATAGGAACAAACTTTATAAGCGGATTAGAGAAAATACTGTTAGTCCTGTTATTCAGGAAGAGTATAATGAAGTTGCTCAGCAATTTTTAGCAAATTCTCCTGAGGCTTATGACACAAACATTAATAATAATAATAATAATAATAATAACTTTATTGCATTAGTTTATGTGTTGTGTAGTACAATATCTTAAGGTTAGTGTTTAGGCAAAGCCTTTACATCTAAATTTTGGTTTTAAATTAGATTTTTTTTTTCAGTAAGTTTTATTGCGAGGTGCATAGTCTAGTAATATAGGAAAAATAAGCTTAAAACCTAATGTTGTGCTTAACCTAAATAAAATAAAACTAAAATTTAAAAACTAAGGCTCATGATTTAAGCCAACTGTGTATACAGTAATTATAGTTACAAATTAACGATCAGAGATGCAACCAGAGGATTATTGGATGTTGCACATTTGTTGAGAAATTTTTGGGTCAAGTGTTTAGAGAGATCCAGTACTTTCTTTAGCTTTGCAGAAGCGTGCAGCCGATTAGTTGAGTAATAAAAGGGTTTGTTAAGAATAATTTTTAAACACTTGTTCTGTAATATTTGTAGACTTTTGATATGTGATATTGCACAGTTACTCCATACAGGGCACCCATAGAGAATGATTGGCTGCATTGCAGACTTAAAAACCAGCAGTTTGTTCGCAGTTGAGAGTCTGGATTTCCTATTAATAAGCGGATAAGAGTAGTAAATGCTCTTCAAAACTTTCGACTTTATTGCTTCGACATGGGCGTGAAAAGTAAGTTTCTGATCGAGTTGGATGCCAAGATATTTAATGTCTTTTTTCCAAGAAATGGTGGATCCCAAGATATTTACCTGGGGATTCGGCAAGTGTCTTAATGCTCGCTTTTTCGTGAAGTATATTGCCTGAGTCTTGTCCGAATTAATTTTTATTTTCCATTTGATGCAGAAATTATCCATAATTGAAAGCTGTTGTTGCAGGGAGTTAATTATCACATCTGGACTGTGCCCACTAGCAAATATGGCAGTGTCGTCCGCGTACATAGCGATGTGGCAATGGGGTGTTTTTTCTAAGTCGGACATATAAATGTTGTAGAGAGTGGGGCTTAAGACTGACCCCTGAGGAACTCCAGCTGGTATTACGTATTTATCGGAGAAGGCTTTGGATTTGACTGAGAAGGTCCTGGCCGAGAGAAAGGATTGGATAATCTTGCACAAGTAAGTAGGAACAGAAGATTTTATAAGCTTGTATATGAGTCCGTCGTGCCAGACAGTGTCGAATGCTTTCTCGATGTCTAATGCAACTAAGCCGGTAGATTTTTTGTCACTGAATTTATTTTGCACACATTTCACTACTCTACACAGTTGATGCGTTGTCGAAAGCTTGGGTTGAAATCCGAATTGAAAATCAGGTATTGTTGCGGTCGACTCAATGGATGATCGGATTCTGGAGAGTATAATTTTTTCAAATAATTTGCTTAATGACGGCAATAAGCTTATTGGGCGATAGCTCGTAGGGTGCTTAGGATTTTTACCAGGTTTCAATATTGGAACAACATACGCATTTTTCCAGGCCAAGGGAAAGTGTCCATATTTTAGGCAGATGTTGAAGATATAACAAAGCATGACAATTGCCTTTCTAGGAAGATTCTTGAGTATAATATTGGGCAATCCGTCAATACCAGGGGAGGATTTTAATTTTAATGTTTTCAAGATAGAACGAATTTCGGAAGGTTTACAGTAGGAATTTGGGTGGAAATCAAATGGTTGGACATTCAGGTTGGCGATTTCGTTGCTGACTATATCGGAAAAGTCATAGTTTTGAGAGTGTAACGTGAGGGTATGTGCTTCATGAAGTTTAGAGGCTATAAGGTCAGCTTTTTCTTTCTCGGAATAGGCAATTGATCCATCATCGCGCTGCAATGGGGGGACCGTTCTCGATTTGGTTTTTAATAACTTATGAAGTTGCCACAGTTTGCGAGAACCAGTTTCCTGAGTTGACAGGAGTTTGTTCCATCGATCATTACGCAGAGCGAGTAAAGTGAAACGGATCTGATTATTCAGCTCATTGAGGTATGCTTTAAGGTGTTGGCACCGAGTTCTTTGCCATTGCCTGCGAATTTTGTTTCGATGCTTGATGAGTACTGTTATTGAGCTATCGAATTTCATTTGGGGATACTTGTGTTGAATTTTTGGAGTGGCAGCGTTACGTGCTGACATAAGAGCAGCCACAAAATTAGACACTCTATCGTCAATCTGAGCATGGTTTAATGTCTTGGATAAGTCGCAATCAGCAAGTGATAAACTTTCATGCAGGTATTTACGAAAAAGATCCCAGGAAGTTTTAGAATATATATAATTTGATTGAGTTGATATTGAGATGGGCTCATTTATTTCAAAGAATACCGGTAAGTGAATGGAGGACAGGTCGTTAATAACTATAGGCTGTGTTAAGGAAAAATTTCCCTTACTCAGTATCAGGTCGATTGTAGAAGGGTTTCCCCTGGGAGGAAAACACGTAGGGCCATCGGAAATATGAAAAAGTACATTATTGCTCATCGCTAGCTCAAATAAAATGCTTCCCGCTTTGTTGGATCTAATGCAGTTCCAATGGCGATGGCGTGCGTTAAAATCACCGCAAATTATTGTTGGAGAGTTAAGGTTGATTAACATTTTAATGTCGTCTTTAAACAATGAAAGTTTGTGAGCGTTCAGTTTGGTGCCACTGAAGTATACCACAACAATAGTGATATTTATATCCTCCAGGTAAATCGCAACCGTTTCTAAAATTTTGCTATTTAGGTTATTCACACGATTGAACTTGATACCTTTTTTAATGCAAATAGCAACACCACCTCCAGTTGCATTCTGTCTATCGTTCCTGACAATATTAAAGCTAGGATTACTTAGCTTATCTTCTTCTTTTAACCACGATTCGCATAGTAGGAATACGTCTATATTATTTTCCGATAGAAATTTGAAGGTTTCTAGGGATTTATTTCGAATGCTCTGAGCATTCCAAAGTATGCATCTAATGTTTTCTTTATTTGTAGACAAATTTAACAGCAAGATCTACGATCACATTGAACTGGTCATTTTTAGTTTTGCAACAAGAAAGCTTTGTGATGAGTTCGTGACTTAAGCTTATGAGCTCTGACGCTGAGAATAGCTGATTGTAAGAAGAAGGCAAGAAGCACTCGTTGTTGTATAGTGGAGCACTGCGAGCAATTGCACTGAACGATAGTGGCATGCCTTGGGTGTTGATGTTTCTTGAAGTATTCGGACCGTTGCCTGGTAGTGTCGGAAAGTTTGTGAAATCGCGGCTAGGAGACTGTTCATGCCTAACGTCTGGATGTTTGGTAATGTTCTTTGCGTTCCGTTTGGATGCCAGACTACGTATGCGGAGATAATCGTCTCGTTTGGGGCAAATGCGACTGTTTGATAAGTGAGGTCCATTGCACAGTGCGCATTTGATATCGCTTATATTTTTGGACGGGCAATCTGTTTTATTATGTGCTTGCCCACAAATCAAACATTTGGTAGGCAAGTAGCAAAATGATGTGCCGTGACCGTAGGCTTGGCAGTTGCGGCACTGCGTTGGATGTTGGGCTTTCCTACGTTGAAAGTTCCATCTGACTTTCGTATGATCAATTGATGTGATCTTCATCAGGTCTGAATATTTAATAGACCCGTTGGCAAAGTAGCGGAGGTAAAGCGTTTCATCGTTATACCTACAGTTTTCAGTGGGGATTTGTATGATTTTAATATCCTCACATACCAGATTGTGCTCTTCGGCTAAAAGTTTCTTTAGCTGTGCACATTCAGTTTTATAAAAACCGCTCAAAACATATTTGATCGGTCTCTGGTCAGCTCGAGCAAACGTATAGAATTGCACCTTTTTAGCTATTAGATGAGAGCGAAGCTTTTCGTAGCAGTCCATGTTGGTAAGAATTACTTTACGTCCAACACTAGTGAACTGAACATTGTATGCTTTTATGTCAAGAGAGTTTAGCATCGCAGCAATTGAGTCTTTTCCCAGGTTCGGAAGAATTATTGGAGGTGTTCTCACCTTGGTGGAGACTGATTTGCTGTTATCAGGCTTCCCATCGTCAGTATTTTCTAGGTTGGCTAGCGGTGTATACCGGTTTGAATACGTAGCATTCGCCATCAGCGAGTCAGCGTGGTTTTTAGGGAACTTTAAACGATCCCGGAGGAGCAATTCACTTGGGGAATTATCCCGTTTGCGTTTTTCCACACTTTGCACACTAGTTTTCACTTTTATGAATGAAAAAGACTTTTGGGGGAGATAACAAATCAAGGAAAGATCAGAGCTCAGATTTAGAGCTGAGTAAAAAGTAAACAATAAACTACACAAGTCGTATACCGCACTGACTGCACTCGATGAATGCTGGGCTTAGACTGACACAAACATTAAAACAACCGGCGAAAATATAGTCCGCCACCCGAAAGAATTCTTCGATTTTGTTAATGTGAAGCGAAAAACTACTGGTTATCCATCGTCGATGTTTCTTAATAATATAACGTCTTCCTCTCCTAAAGAGATATGTGACCTATTCGCTGATAGTTTCCAAAAAAAAATTCATGCACCAGACCCATCAAACTCGCACCATTCTTCCGCTGATTCAGCTTGCCAACCATTTAGAAATTTCCCGTGATGAAATAAGTAAAGCTATTTTGGATCTCGACTGCAACAAAGGTCCTGGGCCTGATCTTCTTCCTCCGACCTTCTTGTGCAAGTGTGTAGAGCAGCTTATAACTCCCTTGCATATTTTCTTTAATAGATCACTTTCGTTGAGAATTTTCCCATCCTGTTGGAAGCTTTCGTATGTCATATCCATATTCAAGAATGGTGATCGACGCTGTATCGGAAATTATAAGGACATTGCCATTTTGCTTTCGATTCCGAAACGTCTGATTTCCGTCTGATCGAGCAACAACATGGCTTTAGAAAAGGTCGCTCAACTACCACGAATTTATGCAAAATGGAAAAAGGATATCAAATTGACGCAGTCTACACTGACTTCAGTAAGGCGTTTGACAAAGTTGATCATTCAACCTTAATTCTAAAGCTTCAAAAATTCGGTATTGCCAGGTCTATTTAGCTGGCTGACTTCCTACTATATCTTCGCGATCGAATACAATGTGTAGCATTTCAAGGAGTTTTCTCAAAAAACGTTACTGCTACCTCTGGTGTACCCCAAAGTAACCATCTTGGCCTACTTCTTTTTAATATATTTATTTCCGACCTATCTGACGTCCTACCAAGCATACTTCATTTATTCTATGCAAACGATCTCAAATTTTATCAGACCATTGAATTGAAATCGGATGCCCTCTTTCTCCAATTTCTATCTCCAGGTTGATTCACTTGATCATTGGTGCAATATAAACAAGCTCTCTCTCAACCTTGATAAATGTTAGGTTATTAGTTTTTCCGGAAAATGCGCGGTCACACACAATACGTACTTCCTCAGCAATAATATGCTAACTCGAGTTGATAACATTGCTGACCTCGGTGTTATCTTAAGCATAGTACTGAGTTCGATTTCACGTGAAATTTTCATACAAAATTTCACGTGAAATCTGTTTCGGCGAAATTTAGCTTGAAAATAAACAAGAGTAGTACTCTGTTCTTAGCATGAAAAGTTGCTTTGAAGTTGCTTTCGCGTTGAAAACGTAGATGGCACTGAAACATGTCTCCAATCATTTCACGCCAATTTAGTTTGTGCAGTTCATTCTTTCGAGCTAAAAAGTGACATTTGGTGTTTCAATTTGAAAGTGAAGCAGTGCAAATGTCTTTCCAATAAAAAAACAATCTCTGCTTTTCTCCATTGCCAAAATTTTCGCTCGAAAGAATGACCAGATAATGGAGACATGTCAAAATTTAGCTTCACGATTAGCTCAGTACCAGCCTTTAGATGGAAAACTTCGCTTCTTTCAAATACTTTCTCGTGCAAACAAACAGCAAGGCTTCATTAAAAGACGTGCCAAAGAATTTCGTAACCTGCGGGTCACAAAATCCTTATACACTTCACTTGTACGTCCTATTCGCAAATACGCTTGCATTAGCTGGAATCCCGCTTTTGCAACCCACAGTGACAGACTGGAGCCAATACAAAAGCAATTTTTACTTTTCGCCTTGAGAGAACTATACAACTCTTATGATTTTAATAGCCTACTCGCTTATGAGCTTTGACTGGGTGATTTAAACTAGCTTCCAGAAGAATGGTGATATCGGCCTGCTTATCATTTGATGTCATTAGAGGCGCTATTAATGTAGAATTTCTGAATAGTAAAATTTTGATAAATATCCCACCGAAGAACACCAGGTTCAATCGATTCCTAAAAGAATATTCACCTTCACATATGCCGCTAATCAACCAATAAATAGATGCTGCAGAATATTCAACAGCATAAGCAATTTATTTCCAAATCATCCTTCAAATCCTCTCTTTTACATGCCATCCGTACCCCCTAACCTTAAACTATCAACTACACACAGAGAAAATTGTGTCATTAAATTTATTATCAAGGTTAATAAAATTAACAAATTCCAGAAAATTCAAGTAAAGTTCAAATTTGATTACAATCGTTATGAATTTGGACAAATATGGTTGATTTTCACAGGTGCGTTGTTAATTTTCAATGAAATAAAATTGATTTCATTGTAATAAAGCATTTTCACTACATAAATATGTAATGAATTTCACTATCAAGTAATCTAAATTAACTACTGGTCATATATTAAAGAAGTCTGTTTCCCATACTTGTAATACTTTTCATTACTGAATAGTATCTTTCACTACATATCTAATAGCACGGGCGTAAAATTTACTAAGCACTAGCGGTTTTCACTATGCATTTACTGAAAAAATTGTATTTACTGGAAAATAATGAAAATTCTGAGCGTGAACTGGTGCGTTTGGACGGAAAATCGTTCTTTGTAGTTAGTTAATTAGTTGGTCACAGTTTAAGTGAAAACTCATAGTGAACTAATCAATTGGTGTTTTTCGTGAGCCTGTTTTAGATCAAAACAAAGGTAGGATTATTTTTTTGTTTGTATTAAAACTGCTGTTAGTTTGAACGAAATCACACTTTTTACTCTTATGAAAGTGCAGATCTTTAAATAACTCAATAGCTATTATTGTAAATTACATTAAAGTCACCCAAAACAAAACCTGGCTGAAATATAGTTGTTGAGCAGAAATGGAAGTCAACGTTTTTTTACGAAGGAGTGCAATGCTTTCAAAATCATCGAACGATATATTTGTTGAGTTGCCGTTATTAGACGGCTTAAGACTGGTAATAATATTTTAATACAAGCATGATAGTTTCTCACACGTTAATTTTTCATTTGACTAGGTTATTCAAGTTTATTTCATTATTTGGGGAGTGAAAAGTCAGTAAATCTACATGTTAAATGGGACAATTTCATTGTGGGTTTTTTGAATATCTTAAAAGAAGAAAGCATAACTCTAAAGTCTGCAAGCGATCTGTTAGGAATTTTAGAGAATGATCAGACTGAAACAAGTAAGTTCATTGTTTATAATTGTACTTATAATAGGTATGTTCCCGTACTACGATTAATTGCAATTAATTGCAATGAAGCGTACTAAAACAGAGTTTTTTAGTCCGTTTTAGTACGCTTCATTGCAATTAATTGCAATTAATCGTAGTACGGGAACAGACCTAATATATGTTTTAAGAAATCCTGGCCACATTATTAAGTATTGTCAATCTTTTGTTTGCAGATGAAAAAAATTTGATAGCGTTCAAATTATTACGCTGCTTACAGCCTATAAGAAGGAAGTTCAAAGTAAATGAAGGCAAATATAGGAGGTTGGCAACTCTTTCAATTCAGGATTCGTTGGATAGTAGTTTATTGGTTGTGAATAACCAAGGAGACATTAAAGTGAAGTATGAAAAACTTGAAGAAAAATATAACGATATGAATTAATGTATCCAACCAATTATTGTAGTGGAGGGCAAAAATTTTATGTTGTATCTGATGACGTTTTTCAAAAAAGTCCCTCTTTTTTGGCTGCTTGAGATGCTATGTTTAAGCTAATTTTTGTACAGAATTTAAAATACTCTACTTTAAGCTATAATTCTTCAAAATTTTCTTCAAAGATATTTTTATGAGATTGATATAAATAATTTTAAGTCTTCATCTAAGATTCATTCTTTAATAAGCTAAATTTCTGCATCAACAAAATCAAATAAAAAATGATTGCTTGCTTTGCTTGTAACTTTAGATTTAACTGTTTGAATGACTATATGTTTTACTTAAAATGATACCAGAAATTTCAATCCATCTCTAAATACCCTTGTATGCAAATTGCTTGTCCTCGGACTTTTTCTGACGTATGTGCTTTAAAAAAACATTTGAGATTTTTTCACGAGCATTCAATAAAAACTAATTCCCCGCGAAATGTCAAAATCAATCTTAAAAATATATTTAAGAAATTTTGAAAATTCTCATTTTCAACATAATTAATTTTACAAAGAACTATATGTATTTTTATAATAAAGAAATATCAATAAAACATTTACAAAAAAAAACTGTTTTTTTATTAAATTTCGAGCTTCGTTTGGAAAAGAGTGTCAAAGAAAATAAATTTCTAAATATAATACTTTTGATTACTAGGCATTGTTAAATTCATTGCTTTTGCGGTTAGAGACGTGTAATCTTTTTAACAATCTGAGGGGTGATTTTCATCTTTCTTGTAATGAACTTTGGTTTAATGGTTTTTATTAGTCTAATGATGAATTGAACAATAATTTAGTACATAGGATTAACTACAGTACTGTAAAGACCAATGATAAAATTAACAACTGTGTAATCAACCAAAAATTAACTATAGAGGAAGTTGATTTGATTGCAATTTTCAAGCACTTTCATTACACTTTTCTCTGTGTGTACATATCAATGTTTTATTTATTGATTGTTATTTATTAATTTATTTGTTACTTATTTAATTTGTTTGTTACTCATTTCACTTGTTTGTTTTTACTTTTTACTTAACTCTTCAATTTTTTTTTATTTGTTATGTTTATATGTGAATTTGTACCATGTTTGGTGAATAAATAAATAAAATAAAATAAAAAGATCATTAATAATGAAAACAATGATAGTGTGTGTCAAAGGTGCACTCCCGAAAAACTGAAATTACTAGATTTAATGAAACGCTCGTCAAGCTACATTTTTTGAGTGCATCTAGTAAGGAAATAACAGATTTACGGAAACCATGCAGTTTGAGATAAATGATTAACTACAGCAACAACGCTTTGAGCTCCCCAGTGGTTCAAAGGAACACAACATTTCTTTTTGGGTTTATTTGTGAATTTTTTAATATTCAAAAATTAAGAGCTATAACTGCTCATAAATTAATGATTAGTAATATTATTTAGAATAAAAAACAAAAGAATTACCGCAATAGATTTTCCATTTTATTGACGCTCAATAAAACCTCGTTTGCGAATTTGTGTGGATAAGTCGCATTCCAACGATGGTAGATCTTTTGTTTACCCAACGTTGTTGTTTTATACATTTTGTGTTCACATATGAATCGATTCATTTCGACACATTGGCGTGCGGACCACCTGGAATAAGTTTTTGTTAATATCGATATTTAGATAATTGTTCAGTTTTAATTTTTAAATCATAACGGCTTCAATTTGTTTATGCTGCAAATGTAGTTTTTCTTTTAATTCAATTTTCGCATTTTGATTTTAATTTTACAAACCGGTATTTATCAAAACAGTAAAGGATAATTTTCCCCTTGCATACCTTACGATTGTGTTTTTTAAATACACTGACGAGAATAATGGTTCATACAAAGAGTTTATTTTTAAAATGGCAATCTTTTTAAATATAAATTTGAACTTTTTACGTAACTATAAGGAAGAATTGAGCATAAATCTGGTGCAGGACGAAAAATAAAATTACATGTTCTGATGAAAAATTTTAAAAGCGTGAAACAAAATCCTAAACTAAGAGCGGTTGTATTAAACAGAAAAATGAAATCCTTGAGAAAAACAGCTGTTACAGACTCAGCTAATTGCAAAAAAAAACTGAATTATGTGGGAATTGAGAAGTGAATAAAACCTCGACAGAAACGTAAAGAAATAAATAAAAAAACACATGAGTTCTGGGAAGGTATTCTATTTATGGATGAAAGTAAATTCGATATTTTTGAACAGTTAATCAATTTGAAACAAAACAAATCATAATAATTATATAAACATTTTGAAAATAAATTTAATGGAATCTGTTGACAAAGACAAATGCGGAGAAAACTTTTCTTTTTACCAAGACATTGACCCGAAGCATAAAGCTTACGGAGCTAAAATTTGGTTGATTCATAATTGTGATTGAAAATCTATCCCAAATTCTGGACACTAATCAAATTGAGTATCTTTAGGCTCATTTGGAGAGCAAAGTTAGACAAAATCATAGCATGAGCTAAAAGTGCAACTCCAAAAGGGATGATGTGAAATTGACCCAAAAGTTAGTAGATTCAATACCAGCGCGATTGACAGAAATAAACAACCATAAGGTAAGACATACAAAGTGCCACAAAAATGAATTAAATAAAACTTATAATACAAATTTATTTTTCTTGTATGAAAAATTGTGCTCACAATTTTTAGATAATCAAAATCTCGCATTATGTTCTTTAATATTATATTTATAAAATTATCGTTTTTTATGTCTAATTTTTTATGTTTCCATGCAAGCTTTTCCTTAAAATTGGTCTTTGTATGAAAAAATTATTCTTCATTGGATTGTGCTACTTACATATGCAAGCTTTAAGTGCAGTCTGTTGCATTAGCAAAAAGTAAATTTTGTATTTTGAATTTAATATTTGATACTAAACTGCCATGTGTTTTATTGCTACTTTTATTCTTTTTAATTGTTTTTTATCTGAGCATTTTTTTTAACTGTCCGAAATTTCCATAAAATTCACAAGCAAAGCCAAAAATAATACAAAAAAACATTTACCTGTACTTAAGTTTTGCGCTTAAAATTGCACAATGGTATTGCAAGGTGTTGCCATTCCTGAAATGAAAAATAAGTTTATTTTTTCCAAACAATGGCATAATTTAAGCTGTTGCGTTAAAGTGCATTTAAAAATTGTTTTATTATTTACTTCCAGTGCTATCACACTAGCGGAAAAAGACTAAATGCGATGAAATACACATGAAGAAATGCAGGAAGAGTAGTGTTTATAGGACTACCAGCTCGGAATGCGACAGAATATGCATTAGAAAAGTAAGCGTTTAGTTGTAAGCGAAAAGCGATCTCAACAAAGAGCGGAAAGGCTACATCAGTCCGATCAGCAGTAGCCAAAGATGTTTAGAGGACGAACATAAAACACATAGGCTGGCGTTGCAATTATCAAGAAGGTACGGCCGGTGTGCAAACTGGATGCATACGAAAGCCTTAACGTCTGGTAAAACCTTACAAGCAGAATTCTATACACAAACCAAGGTAACTGTTCATCAACAGCTATTAGGTTCATTGAAGCTTTATTTCATTTATGGCGATAGAAAACACTATTCAAACTAGTTTGATATGTATTTCTTGTTGCGAGAATGAAGGTAGATAATAAATATATAGTAAAAAAAAATATAGATGAGAATTAATTAGCGTTAAAAGTTTCTTTTAAAGTTAAATACTTAAAAAATAATTGGATATTAAATATAATAAGTAATTGGATGCAGATGTTAAGCAATATACACTGACAGAGGATTTAGTGTTAGAACAATGGACACTGGAAAAGAGAACAAATTACTTGCAAAGGATCGATATCTGTCAAGAAATTTAACTCTATCAAGTTTCTTGAAGAAATTTTCGACTAGCCTTTTGAAATTTATCAAAATTTCATGATGATCTGATGACACTTTTAAAAGCAATCACAAATCGAAATTTTTTAAATGTTCTTTGCCAGCTTTGAAGCGCTCATCACCAACATAAATGTTGACCGCGACTACGCCGTAAATGGTCCATCCTGTGGGTCCAATTTTGGACGAAGCGTTCCAGCATAGCGACCGGTATCTCGCGAATGACACGAGTAATGTCGCCTTCCATGGCGTCGATTGAAGCTGGCTTATCCCTGAAGACCAGAGACTTCGTGTAGCCCCAAAGAAAATAATCTAAAGGTTTGATATCACACGATCTAGGCGGCCTATTTACTGGTCCAAAAAGTGAAATCAGGTTCTCACCAAAATGATTTCTCAATAAGTCCATTGTTTCTCTCGCTGTATACGAAGGAGCGCCGTCTTGTTGAAACCAAAGTTCACCGATACCACGGGCTTCAATTTCAGGTAGCAAAAAATCCGTTATCATGATGCGATAGTGGTCGCCATTGACGGTTACGTTCTGACCGGGCTCATTTTGAAATGTGGACCGTTGATTCCACCGGCTCATATACCAAACTGTGCATTTCTGTGGCTGTACTGGCAGCTGTTGAAGCTCTTCAGGTTGTTCATTAGCCCAAATATGGCAATTCTGCTTATTGACGTATCCATTGAGCCAAAAATGCGCCTCATCACTGAACAAAATTTCGCGATAAAACAGCGGATTTTCATTGAGCTGATCGCGGTCAACATTTAAATGAGATAATCTTAAAAAAGTAAATGTCATAGATTGTTCTTTTGACTCACAATAAAATTTTTACTATAGAATTCAACTTTATGCCTTTTATTTGAGATTAAAAACCAAGCCTCATAATGAATCACCCTATATATATATATATATATATATATATATATATATATATATATATATATATATATATATATATATATATATATATATATATATATATATATACATATACATATATATACACATACATATATATACATATACATATATTCATTTTATTAATTTTGTGTCATCCTGACTATACATATATAACAGTAATTAATCATTCTTATGCAGAATTCGTTTAAGTCATAGTGTGTATACAAATGAAATTGTAATTTTAAGGTACAACTGCAAAGGGGTCATCTTGTTTGGTCGACAATTTTGGCTTTACAGGGTTTTTTTTGTATAGATCAAGTGTTTTTTATGCCTTTCGAGCATTGAAAAGAACTGTATCATATGCTGATACATCGATATCATGCGCATGCGTACACTTCTAACCGTTGGCGGTAGGATAATGAGCAGAGAAAATTTCAATGGCGCCAAAATTTCAATAAGGGAGACAGCAAATGTCCCAGGTTACTACCTTGTGGAACACCAGACTTGGTTTTAATTTCAGATCACAGGGAACTGCGAAAAGATACACGTTGGGTTCGATTCATCAAATAAGAGTCAACCCAGTTCAAAAACAATTTAGGGAATTGAAAGGAATGAAGCTTAGCTAACAGTATAGTATATGAAGCTTAGCTAACAAGCTTATCAAAGGCTTTCGTCAAGTCTGTTCAGTTTGCAGACCAGCTTCGATTGTGTTGATTACTTGGTAAGACAATTTAAACAGGTTGGTTGTGGTTGAACGACCTTTTATAAAACCGTGCTGGTACGGGCCATAATAAATTTCAAATGAAAGACTACAATATCGGTGATTATATATTCAAAAAGTGTAGTGACTCAGGGGAGTTTTTCAATAGGTCCATAGTTGCAGCTTCATTACGACTTCTTTTCCTGAACATAGGAGTGACGGTGGATTATTTGCAAAAATGAGGAAAGATGCCTGCTTTTAAGGATGCATTGAAAATATAAGACAGCGCAGGTAGAAGTGATCACACACAACATTTTAAGACCAAATCAGATATCCCATCTGGGCTACTTGATAGATTGTTATCAAGTTTATTAACAAATGCGATAATGATATCCTCGTCAATTTTTAAAGCCTTCATCTCCAAATAGGAAATTTCTGAGTTTGTCAAGTAGGGTGAAATGAGTCTAGATTTATGATTTTATCTAAGATTTACGGAAAAGTGAAGTCCATTAAATTGCTAATATCAAAGAGATCATTACTATTTGAGTCCTTAGATTTGAATGTGAGTGTATAACCATCGTTATATGTCCTAAAATGAACAAAATTCCAAAATCATGAAAATTTTAGCTCTTGCGTATGTCTCTGATATGCAAATGAAACTTCTTTATGATACAGAATGCAAAAAAAGTTGATCAGGTCAAGCGAAACTATTTCAAGGATATATATATATATATATATATATATATATATATATATATATATATATATATATATATATATATATATATATATATATATATATATATATATATATATATATATATATATATATATATGCATATGCATATCTGCTCTAAGTGATTTTAAGACTAAATTTTTTCGAAAATCAGTAATAATCAAGTCGAATTCTTGAATTTGTAAGCCGAGCAAAAAATAGAGCCAAAAACGAATTATGTTCAAAATTCAAAGTAAATTCGACAATGGAATGTCTCAGTGTTTGCTAATTTTTTTATTTTCTTTTACAATGAAAGGGGCATTTCACGTGAAGCGGACAACGAAAAAAAGTCGAGGTTCTGGATTTCGTTCATATTGTGCATAATGGTACTTCTAGAAGATATGAATGTGGATGCACAAGTTTTTGTTTCTGTGAGGTTTATTTGCCAAGCTATGGGCTTCTGAATAATTGACGAAATTGATAAAAGGTTTTTTTGGAAGCGGATTCTGAGATTCAAAACAAAATCTAAAAAATATTAAACATATTGATTGGTATAGAAAATTAGGTGTTCTTTTTAATTTTGAAATTATATTTGAAAAATAAATTTTTTTCCCTATGTGAAACCGGAAGTAGACACTTAAACTCGTAATTTGAATAATTTGGACCAGGCTAATTTTGTTTATTTTTATAACAAAATAAAGCTTAAAGTAAACTTATTTTATCAGAAAATTTTTAGAATGGGATGGCCAGGTAGTTAAGGAGGTAGGTGAATTTCAATGCATAAAAGTCGCATGGAACGTGGTATCGGGAGCTTGATTATGATAGCTAGTGAGTGTGAGAGCAAAATATTTGTAGTAAAATTATTATATATCACTTGTATCACTTACATGTAGAAGATAACATATTCAAAATTGCTAATGCTGATTTACTTAGTGAAAAAAGAGCTACTTGTGTATGGACAAATGAATTTATTTCACAATTTTTACAATTTTACTCTCGTTTATTAAACTAGCTCTTTTTTTAATAACTAGAGGTGTTGCTACGATCAGTTTTTTCCTGCATATTTGACATAATTTCTTTCCTGCTAATATTCTTGGAATTTTTCTTAGGTCTTTAGCCTTCCGATGAAACTTCAAATCGTGTGGATTGAAACATCGATAGCCGCACGGAGACATAATACACATAATTAAGACTCTTTAATTTATCAACGAAAGGAATCGTCATTGCAAGCGTTGAACAGTAACTCGAAAAATAACGGAAAATTTGAATTGGCTTGGCGTCAAATATATTATATACGCGTCATATATTTTAATCAGGTTTTTATGGGAAAATAAAACCTTTTTCAAATAAGAGATAGCGCTACTAATCATATTTTGATATCGATTTTTGTTTTTGAGCCAACTGGTTGTCCTAATCAAGCTCTCGGTACCACGCCCCATGCGACTTGTATGTATTGAAATTCACCTAACTCTTAAACTACTGGCCATCCCACTCTAAAACTTTTATGATAAAATATGTATACTTTAAGCTTTGTTTTATTACAAAAATAAACAAAATTAGCCTGGTCCAAATTATTCAAATTACGAGTTTCAGTGTCTACTTCCGGTTTCACATAGGAAATAAAATTTATTTTTCAAATCTGATTTCAAAATTAAAAAGAACACCTAATTTTCTATACCAATCAATATGTTTAATATTTTTTAGATTTTGTTTTGAATCTCAGAATCCGCTTCCAAAAAAACCTTTTATCGATTTCGTCATTCAGAAGCCCGTAGCTTGGCAAATAAACCTCATAGAAACAAAAACTTGTGCATCCACATTCATATCTTCTAGGAGTACCATTATGCACAATATGAACGAAATCCAGAACCTCGACTTTTTTTTCGTTGTCCGCTTCACGTGAAATGCCCCAAAAACAATAATAAAAACGTATTCAGCATTTTTCAAGTTTATGACTTGATCATCATATTAATACGGGTTAAATATTATAATATTTTAATTTTGATAGAATTACACTGGGCCGTTGGTTTTATTTAGTTGGCAAAACTTTTCACATAGAATTATTTTGTACACATGTACACATACTTAAAATAAAGAGGAAATTTTGTTTGAAAGGCCCAAAATAGCCCCCAAGAGCTTATGTGTGCAAATGAAAGAAGCAGATTAGTGTCAAGGAAAAACAACAGGGATTTTATACGCCGAAAGCTTATAATGTTTAATGAACACAGCGAATACCTTAAATTCATTTTACTAAATGAATCATATTTCATTTCATTTCCGCTGTAGCCCCAAACCCATTTATGGTTGTTCCATTCGTAGGATCCACCAATCCACATGTCGTCATCTTCTACTTTTAAAATAAAAAAATCAACAATTCTGTACAAGCAATATGTTAAGCGAAGAAACTCACCGGTTTCAGTGGTTTTCAAATATTTCCTCAGCTGTCTATCGGCAATTTGCGTAGGCTCAGTAAGTTTTCCATTTTTGTCTTTACACTCAAAATGTGCATCCAACCAGTTAAACTTTTCTTTCGATATAAAATAGCAACTAGAACCGATTCCTATGAAATCAGGTGGACAAAGACCGAATTTTCTCGCTGTATGGCCATTCGATGAAGCTATTACAGAAAATGGAAAAATTAACATGGTTGCATTCAATTTAAGATCATTGTTATACCGAAAATTATGATAAAACACACGACAAACAAAATCATTTTCGGCCAAAAACTTTCCTTTCAGTTAACTTAATGACGTGTTTTTCTTTTTTGGTAAGCTAGAAGAAGGAATAAATAAATGTATAAAATGCGTATGCGAAAATTTGTAAAAGCATAAATTCTAAAAAAATGAAATTTATCATTTACATAATAAATTAATTCGAAAAATTTTGAAATAAATTTTTACTGATAAACTAATTCAGTTGAAGTAGAAGCAAGAAGCTGCGCTGCACAGTCAAGTTTAGTGTGACTATTTCGTTATTTCAATCGATAAAGGCAATTCAATATTTACGCTTCGTCCGAAATTCTATCGGTGAATGATCTTGCATAGCTACGCTATAATATTTTGCTATTCTGTTGTCATGTAGCAGAGTTTAATCAATCGTATTATTATTAACGCTGCAATTTTGTAATGTCAGCATTCCGAAAGTCAACAGCCTGGTTAGAATTCAATGCGAATAAAATTGGCCACTTTTCCTACTGTGAGAGTCAAAAGTGATAGTACACTTAGAAATTTTATTTTTGACGTTACATATTTTTATTTTTATTTTATTTTATTCATTAACCAAGCAAGGTACAAGTTACATAAACAATACAAAGCAAAATAGAAAATCAAAAACTTAATATGAGTACATAAAAGTAATACGAAAAAAAAAAAAAATTAAATAAATCAAATAATTAACAAATAAATCAATAATAATAAATAAATGACGAATATATAAAACATTGACAAAGAGCTTAACATAAGGAGTTGCGGATGGCTTGGAAAAGGGAAGATTTGAAGGATAATTTTGAGACCGTTGGGGAATATAGATTACTTATGCTATTGAATATCCTGCAGCATCTATTAATCGGCTCATTAGCTGCGTAAGTAGTGGAATGTGGATATTCCTTAAGAAAACTAGAGGACCTGGTGCTCCTTACAGGGTTATTTAACACCATTTTATTATTGAGAAACTCAACTCTGATAACGCCTCTAATGACGTCAAATGTGAAGCAGGCCGAAATCATCTTTCTTCTGGATGCAAGTGGCAATAAGTTTAGGTGACCCAGTCGAAACTCATAAGGAGGAAGGGCGCTAAAATCGTAAGGGTTGTATAGATCTCTCAATGCGAAAAGTAAGAATTGCTTTTGTATGGACTCGAGTCTGTTACTGTGGGTCTCAAAAGCCGGATTCCAGCAAATGGAAGCATATTCGAGAATGGGGCGTACAAGTGAGATGTATAAGGATCTTGTGACCCACAGGTTACGAAATTCCTTCGCACGCCTTTTGATGAAGCCTAACTGTTTGTTTGCACGGGAAAGCATTTTATCATAATGCAAGGTGAAGCGGAGTCTCTCATCCAAGATAACACCAAGGTCAACAACGTTTTCAACTCGAGCTAACAAATTATTGCCGAGGAAGTACGTATTGTGTGAGACGGTGTGTTTTCGGGAAAAACTTATAACTTGGCACTTAGCAATGTTGAGAGAGAGCTTGTTTTCATTGCACCAATGATCAAGTGAATCAAGTTTAGATTGGAGAAAGAGTGCATCGGATTTAGATTTAATGATGTGATAGACTTTGAGATCGTCGGCATAAAGTAAATGAGGTATATTTGTTAGGACGTCAGATAGGTCAGAAATGAATATATTAAAAAGAAGTGGGCCAAGATGGCTACCTTGTGGTACACCAGAGCTAGCAGAGATATTTTTCGATAAGAGTCCTTGAAATTTTACCAGTTGTGTTCGATTTCGAAGGTAGGAAGTCAGCCAGCTAAGCAAAGATCCGGCAAATCCGAATTTCTGGAGTTTTAGAATTAAGGTAGGGTGGTCAACTCTGTCAAAAGCTTTACTAAAGTCTGTATAGACTGCGTCAATTTGGCATCCTTTCTCCATTTTACACAGCACGTCTGAGATTAGGACTGTCAAATTCGTGGTAGTTGAGCGACCTTTTCTAAAACCATGTTGTTGCTCGTTCAGACGGGAGTCAACAAGTGGAGAAAGTTTATCGTACACAATCTTTTCAAAAAGTTTCGGAATTGAAGATAAGATGGCAATGCCCCTATAATTTCCGATACAGCGTCTATCACCATTTTTGAATATGGGTGTGATATATGAAAGTTTCCAGCAAGATGGGAAAACTCCAGACGAAAGTGATCTGTTGAAAAAAATATGAAAGGGAGTTATAAACTGCTCTACACACTTGCGCAAGAAAGTTGGAGGAAGAAGATCGGGCCCAGGGCCTTTGTTGCAGTCGAGTTCCGAAATAGCTTTACGTATTTCGTCACGTGTAATTTCAAATTGGCCGACAAAATCTGTAGGAGTAGGATGAGAGAAAGACAGGTGTGAGTTTGATGGGTCTGGTGCATTAAAAATATTCTGGAAACTATCTGCGAATAAATCACAAATCTCATTAGGAGAGGAAGAAGTGACATCATGAAGGAACATCGACGAGGGATATCCAGTGGTTTTTCGCTTCACATTTACAAAATCGTAAAATTTTTTCGGGTCGCGGATTATATTTTCGCCCGTTGTCTTAATGTAATTGACATAAGCCTCGTGAGACTTTGCTGAAAACTGCTTAGCAACTTCATTATATTCATCCTGAATAGCAGAACTAACGTCGATATTGTTTTTAATCCGCTTATAAAGTTTGTTCCTACGATTTCGCAAATGCCTAAGGTCCCTATCAAGCCATGGCTCAGACAACTTTTTCTTTTTTTTTATCTTAGGTACATATCTTTCAACGGCGTCAAAGATTTTGTTATAAAAAGTGGAAATGGCTTCCTCAAGATCTAACGTTGAAAGAGTATTCGTCCAATCTATAGCGTCAAGGTGAATGCTTTCATAATTAGCATTAAGAAAGTCATATACAATTGAATTATTGTACGCTCTTAAGTAAATAGAATCAGAAATGGGAAGTTCAACTGATAGTGCAGTGTGGTGTAAACTATTTGTAAAAAGATGCTCTGCGTCATTAGTTGGACTTACCACTACTTCGTCATAAGCGTTAGTGAACACTAGATCCAACCAATTACCATTTTGGTTAGGAGTCGGACAAACTTGCTGCAAATCGTTGCCATAGAAGGTACTCGTCAGGTTGAGGTCGTTGGAATCTGACAGGTTTACAGGGAGAAGGTAAGTATCAATTTCATCGCGAATAAAATATAGATTGGGGCGATTGAAATCTCCCAAAAATATGACTTTGTCTTTTTCGTTAAGAGATGATACGAAGGAAGATACTGATTCACATAGATGGTTGTATACTGATTCGTCGGATCTGGGTGGAATATAAACTACACCAATGTAAATCGACGTATTATTGAAAGAGATTTGAACAATTAAGTGCTGGAACATTACGTTTGGTGTGGTATCGATGCGTCTGCTTGGAAGTGTATTACTCACAGCAATTAAGACACCACCTCCTCGCGTCTGACCTGTAGAGCAGTAGTCGCGATCATCTCTGTAAATAGTCCAGCTGCTGTCGAGAATTTCTTCGTTTGTATGTGAATCATTAAGCCAAGTTTCGGTGAAGGCAAGTAAATTAAAATGGCACGATTTGGCGTCGAGATAAAGTTTAGATAATTTACCTCTCATACCACCACAATTGTGGTAAAACAGTTTGAGGTTTTTGTGTGTTTTGTTAGGAAAAATTCCTAACAGGGTAGTCTACTCTTTGAGGAGATGTAGACGTCGTCAAGTTATTATTTGATATGGAATTTCCCGTTGCCGCTGTTGGTGCAACGTTTGCAGTCGCCTTGTTATGGTTTCTCGACGGACATAAATTGGCCGCGTTATTGCAAGCTTTTAGAGGAGAGGAAATACTAGAAACAGGCATTGTCAGCATATTGGAACAGTTAGAAGTAACAAAGGATGGACCTCTAGAGAAGCGGTCACGTATAGTTGTAGGAGGCTGAAGGTCAGTATCTATGAGAGAAGGAGTTTTAGGAGTAGATAGAAAGTAAGGTTTGTGCTTGGAGGAAATATCGCGGGTAAGGGCATTTGGGTGTATACATTTTTTTTTTACAATATTCTTTCTAGTCTTACTGCTAATTTTGCTGCTAACTTTCTTCCAAGGGCTGAACGTGATTCCTTTCCAATCGAAGTTGCCATTATTTCCATTGAAGTCCATAAAAAGCCAGGCATATTTGGCTGGTATAGCAGCCTTGTACCGCTTAGGTGATTTATATTTCCGCTGGGGTAGTTGTTCGAGATGGTAATCGGTGATGCAGAAATCCACTTCCAGAAGTCTTCCCAGCCATCCATCATCAGCATTGTAAGGAACTTTATTCACGTAGAATGCCAATTGGTTTTCTTTGATGGGTATTTTCGAGCATGCTTTCTCAACACGATTGTGCCTGTTAGCAGTCTTAAGTTTTTGTAGGCGAGTGGTCCAATCGCGTTCGGACCAGAAAGTGCCGAATTTATAGATCGATGCTGCGTCGGAATCTGAAGATAAACGCAAATCAGGGCATGAAGTTGGTGGTGCAGTAATGTTTAACAGCTCTTTTATAGGTGAGGAAGCTTTGTCCTGCATAGATGTCCTCTTACAGGTTGTTGAGATGTTTGACGAACTGTTATGATCTACCATAAGTAGTTCCTGGTGTAGCGACTGCTCGTTCAACAAAGGATGTTTTATATTCTCATCGATCAGGGTCTGCTGGGCGACCCTTAAACCTTCGAGTTGGCCGCTCAATTCATCGAATTTTAATTGTTGTGTAGATAACGCATCAGCTATGGAATCAAAGTGTGGTTTGATCATTCTCGTCAGTTTTAATTCTACATTTTCTAGTCCATCTGTGCTGCTAGCTTGGGAAATGTTATTTGATTTTCTGGAGGATGAGAATTGTGCAGCAATGGATTCTATTTTGTCCGCTAACATATCAATTTTTTCGTCCAGCGTGTCAAAAGACTTTGCGAAATTTATGTTACTGTTGTTGTTGTTATTTGACGCGGAAAGAGCTGACGTAAACCCATCGAAATGCTGTGTCAGTTCGATTAGAATTTCTTCATTTGCTTTTGTCTGGGCTTGTTGTTTCGAAATTAAATGATCCTTTTCAGCATTCAACGTTCCAATAAAGCTGATTATGCTGTCGTACATACTCTTCATGAGTCGGTCAACATTTTGGCAGTCTGTGCAAATAAAATGGTTATCGAGATAGGGATGATACCAATCCCTTGGAGCGCCCATGCAAGCGCCATGCAATTTTCTGTTGCAGAAAGCCTTGCAAGTAACAAATTTCAAGGTATTATCGAAGGCAAAGCAGTTCTCCAAGCTGCACTTGAAATTCATCATGCGCGCAAATGTTTGTGAAGGTGCCCAAAGGTATGCAGGATTTTTTGGAAGCGTATGATGATTCGGTCGTAAAAGCGCCCAACGATATGCAACAACTTAGAATCAATTAAGATTGAATAAAAACTTTTTGATTTTAAATGAAAGATTTATGAAAAATTTCAATTTTGTCAATGAAATCGTGAAAAATTCAATGCAGATAAAACACGTAACACCTGGGATCGATCCTTGGGTCACCTGCGTGGAAGTCCGTTGATAGAACCGCTGAGCCACCAGCTATTTTGATGTCGATTGTCCAAAATAAAAACTAAATTAGATCAATTGTCATCTGATCTAATATAATAATTTTTTTTTCTTAGTAGTTGATTTCGGGGATTATTTTTGCACAATATTTATTGGATTCGTTGTTTTTATAATGAGTTTTCATGTAAATTTCGGGGAGAAAAAAAACCGGATCGCACTGTTCAGGATCGAACCGAAGGACTTTCACGTGCAAGACCGCAACAATTCAGTCGAACTACGGGCAGTTTAACGCTTTGCAAATTTAAAATAAAACTAGAATGTTACGAGAGACAATTTGCACAGTACAAAATATTTTAACTGTTTTTTGAAAATAACAGTTTTGGAAAATGAAAAATGAGAAATTTAACACTTCACTTAAGCACAAAAAATTTGCAAGAAAGAAAATGGGGTCAGATAGCACTATTATGTGTATATGCACAGCTCAAGTTAGTTGCAGCAGAGAAACCGAGTCGACCTCTCGGAGTTTCGCTGCTGTCGCGATAACGGTCAAAGTTCCGCGACCTTGGAATTTGAAAACTTTACGTCGGGTTGAAAAGGCATTCACAAAAACGCCAAAAAACTCAGGAAAAGGCCGTCGAAAACTCGAAAAGTTCAGAGCCGAATGATGCAACGACAGAAATACGAGCTATGAAGCACAATATTAATGCTATAATAAATCGACTACACTGTGGAAAGTTGATTTTTGTCCGCACTATTTTCACTTTGCGTCACGACAGTTCCATAGCATAATTATGAATGTATTGAATTATGATAACTGTAAGTTATCGAAAACAGGTGAATGTCTTCATTGAAAATTTAATTTTTTCCCGAAAAATCGTAATCATTTCATAGTAATTGATACAGTACTTTCCGTTTTATGCTTAAGAGTGCTACTTTTATGTCAAATGGCACACTTGTTTTATCAACTGAAAAATAACAGTTCAACCTAAAACCAGTAGCTTGTTTGGGTTCCTTTTGCTTTTTTCATAGCCTGCAGGCGTCTTGGCATAGATTCTACAAGGTTTTTTTGTCACATCTGGATTTATAGCTTCCCATTCTTCAAGCAAAGCTTTTTTCAAATCTTTCATGTGCGAAATTGGCTTTTTCTGATACGACATTTTCCACAAATACTCTATGTAGTTAAGGCAGAGATATAAATTACGACATTAGCCCACAAATTGCGAAAAATAGACAGCAGTACCCGATTTCGAAAATTGAAAAAACACAAAAAATAGCGCATCAGAACCGCTAAAAAACTAATTTTCGAAGAAATTGTCTTTGAGGGACAAAAAAATGTGGAAAGACGTAATACACTTTTTTGTAGAATCATATCAACCATTCCTTATCCAAAGCAAAAAAAACTCAACTATAACACAGATGATGAAAATGTTCAGTGCTGGCAACACTTTCCCAACGAAGCAGCAATAAGTTTACCATAACAAGCTAATACTTAAATCAACTTATCCTTTGAATTTCGTTCTCATCGGAGCATTTCATCGAAAGTTTCAGTGATTAAACGTCGTTTGAGGCTGCCAACTGAAAAATGTTCAAAACTCGGAAAATTTAAAAATTGGTTTCTTATTTTTATTGCAAATTCTTTGCATATAAGAATGTAATTTAAAGCATCTGTTGGTGCAATAGTTACGAAAATGGCTAAAGCTGGTTACCATGTGTCAGCAGCAAAGCAAAATATATACCAAATCTGCTTGCCAACCAGTAAATTTCGTTTCGATTGAATCACTGCGCTAGAAGTTATACGGGTGAAACAAATTTTAGGGTTACCACCCTCAACACTTTTCAAATTTTTAAAGTGTTGATATTTGTTGTTAATTTTCATTGCAGGATCATTCCCATTTGCAAATTTAATGACGTAATCGCTCAGTAAAGAAATTCCAAAAAATTACAAAAATGGTCATAGCTGGCAGCCCGTTCATGATTTTTGTACGAAATTCCTACGACATTTAGTTCACATCAAAGTCTATTTACTGCATAAACTTCGTTTTGATATCATGACTGGACCGGAAGTTACAGGGAAAAAGCTTTAGGAGATTTAAATCACCGTAGCTGGCAACTCTATTCTAATTTTTCAGCCAAATTTTCACCAAATGTTACCTAAAATAAGATCCAAATATTATGTGAATTTTGTTTAAATATGATGGCTGAATCGGATGTTATAGGCCAAAAAGCGATTTTTTTTTCTCAGTGATTTTTCAAGATGGCACCACTGCCACAGGGCTGGCCGCTTTTCAAAATCACTTCTATCAGACCTGGTCCCAGTAAATACCCACATGTCCTGCAAATTTCATTATAATCTCGTGAGCAGAACTTTCGAGTGCTGAAAATAGAGGTAATTTGGTGATGGGTTGCCATTCTTGTCCAACTCGGAATTTTAAAAATTTTTATTTGACATGATGCACAAAAGTTAAAATTTATCAATGATTTGAATTTTTTGTCAAAAATCAAAAAATTTTCAGGAGGGTCAATGATTTGAAAGATTTTTTTTCAGGAGCCTGCCGTAGCTACAGGGTTACCCGCACTATCTTAAAATTCCATATGCGTTAAATCTTACTCAACATCAATATGCTCTGCAAATTTCACGATGATCCAATGCTTTTGTCAGAAGTAATGACAAATCAAAATTTGAAAAAAAAATCCTTGCCTACTTTTAGGCACGCTGCACCCACACACGGCTCAAAATTTCCAATTTTTTGTCATAGACAAACTTAAAACATAATAAGTTTTCATTCCCAATACTTTCTTTGAACAAAATTTCACGCTGCTTGGAAATATAGGAGTACCTCAAAACTCAGTAAAACGCTCGCCGCCTCCAAAAGGTTTAGGATATTTGAATTTGAGCAAGTTATGGACCTACCTACTATATACATCTATGTACTCCAAAAGTTTCAGCTTAATCAGATCGGCCACTCTGGAGATTATCTCCCTTAATCATTTTGCTGATATATATATATATATATATATATATATATATATATATATATATATATATATATATATATATATATATATATTGTAAGGCAGCACCAGAATCCACCATTGCTGAAGATGCCGCTGTAATCAAACCGTCCATGTTGAGGCGGATAAAACATGTAAGCTGGGCTGACAACGCGCACGCATACATTGAAGACGATCAGACAGAAGAACGACGCGAGTAGTAGACTGCGTAGAATTGTGATAGTGATTGACAGAGAAGCACAGTGAACTTAATAAAGATTTATTCAATTTTACTAGTAACAAGTGTCTTTAATTGTGTGCCTTTTAGCTCAGGTGTGGGGTCTGAGCCAACCAAAAAGATATAATGGTCCTGAAGACGCCGAAGAAGGGTGCAATCAAGAAGACAGTCGCTGCGGCCCCAGTTCCGAGAACAAAGGAACTGGTGGCGTCATGCAAGCCGGCAATAGAGAAAGATGAGATGAATCTAATGCTGACGGCCGACGAAGAGCAAGGTTCCAGTCCAGGGAAGACTATGCCGCTGTCTATATCGTATGAATTGCCGAATAACCTGCAGCCTGAATCAAATACAACGGAATTTATGAAACAGCCGCCTGGAATTAACGCATTAAAAACTGCTGATGAAGTTAGAAGCATAATTGCTTCGCCGAAGCTTGAAACGACATTTAATCTAGATTCAACAGCGATGTGGAATATGCAGCAGTTCCAAACTGCAAATCTCTCGACATGGTCGTTACTAAAAATGCGAAAGCAATTAGAAGAGGAGGAGGAACTGTTAAATAAACAGTTAAGGATAATAGAGCAAAAAAAGGAACTAGCAACAAAACAATTAGAACTAAACAGAGTCGAGAAGCTCTTGACAGAGTCGGAAGATGCAAGAACGGAAGGACTGGCTGGCCCAGCATTTGAAGAAGCTGCTGCGCTGGTACATGAAGATACTGCTGCCCTGAAACATGAAGATACTGCTGCCCTGAAACATGAAGATACTGCTGCCCTGAAACATGAAGATACTGCTGCTCTGAAACATGAAGATACTGCTGTCCCGAAACATGAAGATACTGCTGCCCCGAAGCATGAAGATACTGCTGCCCTGAAATATGAAGATACTGCTGCCCAGATGACCAAGAGTCCATTATTCACCATTCCAACGTTCGCCGCTGCCCTACAAAAAGTTCCAGAAGTTGGCCCAAGCTGTACACAGGCAGAAGAACTGCCGCTTCATTATAATGATGTTCAGGCAGCGTTGCCTAAGTATGACGGAGAAAACGCACATCAGCACGTCTGCAGATTTTTCGAGGATTTCGAGCAAGTGCTGAAGTTGACAGGAATCAGAGATAGTCGAAAATATGTCTATCTTAGAAGGTCCCTGACGGGTGCAGCTGAAATATGTCTCAAGATGTCACGCGCAGAGACTTACGAAGATCTGAAGGCGGCACTTCTGAAAGAATTCAATACTGTCGTTACACTGCAGGAAATTTATACAAATTTAAGAAGCCAACGTTGGAGGCCGGAAGAAATGACCCTGCATAAATTCATTTTGCAGATGCAGTTGAATGCTCTCCAAATCAAATTGGAAGAAGTTGAAGTGGTAGATATTATCATTAGCGCAGTACAAGCAAGCGGCTACGATGCTTCAGTACTGAAAGGAAGCAAAAACGTAGAAGAATTGAAGAGCAGAGCTAGTCGGTATTGGCATGAAATTGCAGTGAAAAGAATGGACGATAGACCGAACAACACTGCTGCTAGAAATCAATTTGAAACATACAGAAGAGAGCCTCGACATACTCATAATGCAAGTCAATCATCTGCTGTTGCTGTCCGACCGAGGATACATAGGTCTCCATCGCCACGGAGACCCCGAACGCTGCTGTCATCGCGGGAAGAAGGTGAGATAAGATGTTTCAACTGTTCCCGAATGGGACACTTCCAGAATCAATGCCCCTTCGAAAAAAGAGATCCCGGAAGCTGTTTTAAGTGTTGGCGGATGGGGCATAATCACAGCGAGTGTCCATACCCAAGGAAGTTATTGAAGACTCACGACGTTAGAGCCACCGACCGACTCCAGAATGCCACTTCCAGTGCATCGTTAGCTACTACGAAAGATGAGGATTTTAAGAGTTGCCACAGCCGCCTTGCAGTTTCGAATTGGGTAAGTGTCTTGTTTTCTGATAATATTGAGCACGGAAGAACCCCGAAGTTAACAAATGTTTTCTCTATGTTCGACACTGGTAGCCCGATCAGCTTGATTAGCTATGCACAACTGCCTCGTGGGATAACCGTTAGCAAGGAAAAGCCGAAGTACAAGGGTCTAGGCGGAAATACAATTGAAATACTTGGGACAGTCGAAGCGATTATTAACTATAAAGAAGAAAATAAATTAATAAAGCTGTACGTAATTGATGAAGAAAAACCTTTGTTTCCATTGATACTAGGAAGGGATTTTCTAGAAATTAATAATATTCACTTGGTAAAATGCAAGAAAATAAGTTATACCATAGAGCAACTGCTGAAAATAAGAGAAACATTGAACACTGAATTCGGTCCCTTCCGTGCTCAACGTAATGTCATGAGTGGGTTGATTAAATTTGATTTGATTAAAAAGGGTAACTATAGAGAAACACTTCCAGCTCAGTCTGCCACTCACGAAATGCCTCTAGAACCACCTCCACCTGCAGAAATTAACCACTATACTGCCTTACCAGACATATTTAATATTGAATTGGATGAACCAGAAAATGAATATCACATAAATTGTGAACTGACGTTGTTAGAACAGAAAAAGCTTATGTCCATAGTAACCACTGATTATATTTCAAAATCCGAATTTGCTGCAGAACCGTTAGAATATGAAATGAATATTCACCTGATGACGGAAGTCCCATTCCATTGTTCTCCGAGAAGGTTATCTATTCTTGAGAAAAAAGAGGTTAGAAAGATTACTGACGCTTTAATGGAAGAAGGGGTCATTAGACCTAGTAATTCTCCCTATGCATCTGCTGTTGTTTTAGTCCGGAAGAAAAATAATAAACTTCGGATGTGTATCGATTATAGGGGACTAAATAAACTAACGGTCAGAGATAACTTTCCACTGCCTCTAATTGAAGATTGCATCGAATACTTGGAGGGGAAGAAGTTCTTTTCGGTGTTGGACTTAAAAAGTGGATTTCACCAAGTGCGCATGGCGGAATCGTCCATTAAATATACTGCCTTCGTGACTCCAAGTGGTCAGTATGAATACTTAAAGATGCCTTTCGGATTGAAAAATGCCCCTGCTGTTTTCCAGCGGTTTATCAATACCGTCTTTCAGGACTTAGTCGAGAAAGGAAGCATCGTTGTATATATGGATGATATAATGCTGGCTACTAAAAGTTATGAGGAGCACTGTGATCTGTTATCCTTAGTATTAAGGCGTATTAAACATCGAGGCCTCGAGTTAAACCTGCCGAAATGTAGAATGGGGTACACTGAAGTAGAGTTTTTAGGGTACAAAGTATCTGCAGAAGGAATCGCTCCTAGCCAATCCCATTTGAACGCCATTCGGAAATTATCTATACCCAGGAATACCCATGAAGTGCAGTCAACCTTGGGGCTGTTCTCATACTTCAGACGATTTGTCCCTAATTTCTCCCGGATTGCAAAACCGCTGCAGAATTTGTTACGCAAAGATGCCAAGTTTGATTTTACTGAAGCCTGCTGCACTGCTTTCGAACAACTGAAGTCTCTGCTGATTGACGCACCAGTTTTGGCTATTTATAACCCTGAATCCGAAACCGAATTGCATACAGATGCTAGCTCGATAGGATTTGGCGCTGTCCTATTACAGAGACAGCCTGACAAGAAGTTTCACCCTGTGGCTTATTACTCCCGTACCGCCTCAGCAGCTGAATCCAGATATCATAGTTTTGAGTTAGAGACTCTGGCGATTATATACGCTTTGCGCCGTTTCAAGGTTTATCTGGAAGGAATACCTTTTCGAATCATTACGGACTGTAACTCTTTAACGCTAACTTTGGGTCGAAAGCAGATCAATCCACGGATTGCTAGATGGGCATTAGAGTTGGAAAATTATAATTATGAAATCCAACACCGCAGGGGGGCAGGCATGCCCCATGTAGATGCTTTAAGTCGATTGCCAATAGTGGCGGCTGCTGTTGAAGAAGGCATTGAACATCGGCTACAGATAGCCCAAGTACAAGATGTTATTGTTAAACAATTGAAGGAAGAACTGCAGAATCAAGAAGTCGAACCATATGAACTAATTGACGGACTGGTATTCAGAAAGGAGGGTCCAAAATCCTTACTATATGTACCTGCAGAGATGGAGGACAATGTTATTAGAATCTCTCATGAACTGGTTGGTCATCAAAGTGTGGAGAAGACGTTGCAGAAAGTCAAGTCAAGATATTGGTTTCCCGGAAGGCGATCTAAAATTGAAAAGTTCATACGTAATTGTATTCCTTGTATCATGTATACTTCTCCGGCGAGCACTACTGAACGTAACCTCCATAATATTCCGAAGAAGCCGGTACCGTTTGACACCCTGCATGTTGATCATTTTGGCCCACTACCCTCCCTGCAGTCAAAGAGAAAGCATATATTGGTTGTGGTGGATTCATTTACGAAATACGTTAAGTTGTATCCGACCAACAGCACCAGCACCAAAGAAGTCATTGCTGCCCTGAAGAGATACTTCGAGTATTACAGCCGACCAAGAAGAATAATTTCGGACCGAGGTACCTGCTTCACTTCACTTGAATTTGCGCACTTTCTGGGAAGCAATAATGTTAGTCACATTCAGGTAGCCACTGCTTCACCCCAGGCCAACGGACAAGTAGAACGAGTAAACCGAGTTCTGAAGAATATGCTGGGTAAACTTACTGATGAGATTGATCATGCAGATTGGGTCGCAAGGTTATCTGATGTAGAATATGCTATTAACAACTCGGTTAGCAGTGCTACCAATCAAACACCAAGCGAACTGCTGTTTGGTATCACCCAGAAGGGAAAACAAGTAAGCGAACTGGATGAATACTTGGAAGATAAAATAAAACCAGAAGATAGGGACTTACCCCGAATTCGAAGGGCTGCAGCTGAAGCCATTGAGAGGTCACAAAATTACAACGAGGAATATTATAACAGACACAGTAGACCAGCCAAGAAGTATCAGAAAGGGGACTATGTAGTACTTCGAAACGTGGACACTACAGCTGGAACCAACAAGAAACTGATTCCTAAATTCCGAGGTCCTTATGTAATTTATAAATGTTTGGAAAATGATAGGTATGTTGTTCGAGATATTGAGGATTGCCAGAATTCTCAATTACCTTATGATGGAGTGGTGGAGGCAGGCAGACTGAGGAGATGGCAAGTACACCCTGTATTAATTCAGAAACCTATTATACCCGACATTCCTGAAAACCAAGACATAACTGAAGGCCGGCACTCGCCCAATACTCAAAATATTCTTGAAGATAATGATGAAGATGCGGATGTAGAATACCAGAACGAAGAATGGTTGGAGGAAGACAACTGGGATCCAGAGTATTTGGATGAAGAGGACGATGTATCTGAAAACACTTGTGCAACAAGTCTGGAGAACCTATCGATCGAGGTCGATCGAGTGTCAGGTCGGCCGAGCTGTAAGGCAGCACCAGAATCCACCATTGCTGAAGATGCCGCTGTAATCAAACCGTCCATGTTGAGGCGGATAAAACATGTAAGCTGGGCTGACAACGCGCACGCATACATTGAAGACGATCAGACAGAAGAACGACGCGAGTAGTAGACTGCGTAGAATTGTGATAGTGATTGACAGAGAAGCACAGTGAACTTAATAAAGATTTATTCAATTTTACTAGTAACAAGTGTCTTTAATTGTGTGCCTTTTAATATATATATATATATATATATATATATATATATATATATATATATATATATATATATATATATATATATATATATATATATATATATATATATATATATATATATATATATAAAGAAATATGAATTTTCGGCGAAACGAGTTTAATACTAATTTTCTTCGAAAATTAGTAATACCCCGCCAGCGGCAATGCTACGATAAGATACGTTCTTTCAATCCCACTAGGCAATATACATGTACTTTGCAAAAACACCTCTTTGACGATTGGCGTTTTATGCAATATTAATTTTCTTAAAACCTAGTATGTGTATTAAAATGTTCGCAAAACAGCACGTTCTCACCTCTTATTGGTTGATGTATTAGGGCCGAGAATATGCTTCTCTCACTTTTGCAAATGGAAAAACGTACTTATTTAGCGTAGCCTCACGGTCTCACGGATCAGGCACCAGCTGATCCGTAAACCGTCCACATGATACCCTTCTCTCGTATGTGCTCTGGTTAAGGTTTGCAGACTGGACAGCGTGATCAAGTTGCTTCGGTGTCCGCTATAGGACCCATTCTTTGACCAAACGAGAGATATGCTTAGAGTCGTTGCTTTGTAGAAATGCCCACTTTCTAGGTAACCTGCAATTTTCGAAGACTGGGAGCCAGATTTTCTTCTAAAATGCTCTTTGTTCATTGTACTCGTACTATCAATTAACATCAGATTTCTGACTCTTTCCTCTGTCGTACACCTCATTGACTGTGGGTATGATGTTTTTTCTGCGAATTCGGATTTTTTGGCTCTGCATTTTTGTGTATATTTTTTGTCCCCGAAAATCTCGAATTGGTTTCACCGGTGAAGAGTACAGTTTTTCAGAACTCATCCCCATAACTTATGTATTTATTAACATATTTCAGTCACTTGTCAAACAAATCAGTGTATCCGGCCTTTTGCACTTCACATCCGCCTTCTAAAAATTCAAGATGAGTTGCGCTGTGTAAAAGCCTACTTAAAACTCGAGTTCAGCTGAAGTGTTTAAAAGCCTGTATAGTTTATGATAGCACTAATGTAATTTTTTTGTTACCAAAGTGGGAAAACTGCTTTTCATTCCGTTTGTAATAAAAAATTTCGTTTGAATAATATGTAAACTACGTACACACATGCATTTTACCTTATACCCCGTTCACACTGTCGCTAAATCAAGCGATTTCGATCCGCTGATCACGTTAGAGCTAAATCGACTACAAATGTACCAGTCGAAAGCTACCTGATTTAGGATTGACCTAGAAGAAATGGATTTTTTCATATCGAAAAGTGTTCTGAGTTTTAAACCTCGTCTGGATCATCTTCGAAGCCTCAATGAAGAAACAAAAAAATCCCTAAATTTCAGACATGTCCAACATAACAGATACTTCAAATCATTGCCATAATAGGTTTGTTGCCGTACTTCAGCAAACTGCAGCAGTAACAGAATTTGGCAGCTGGCTTCTTTTTGCTGCAAAATTTGGCTTGCAGCAAAAGTACAAAAACGACTTGCTGCGAATCTATTTTAATATATTATAATAGATTCAAGTACAGGAACAGACCTAATTTGTTGTAGGTTGAAGCGGATCTCAACTCAGTAGAGTATGATTGATAAAGGTAGATACACTTAAATTAAACCCATTAAAGGTAGCTACACTCGTCACAAATAACTTTGAATTTTTTTCTTCATATTTCCATTACATGACTTCTTGTGCCCCAAGCACTGGATAACAACAGATTAGGCGAGTTCCAAATTAATGATGGGCAATCTGTCGGCGGTTGAATCGAATCCGGAATGAGGAGTAGACATTCGAGTAGTCATTCAACGCAAAGAACGATCGTGAAATGAATGCCAACTGGTTATGGATAATTTTTTTTAAGTATAAATCAATTAAGTATAAATCAATTTTTTTAGTATAAATCAGGTCTATTTAAAAAAAACCGATTTTTCCTTTCGAAGCTAGATATATTTACTTTTTTGTGACATATATTTAGTTTTTACAAGCTAGAAAAAGGTACACATTAAAAAACAATAAATCAGGTACTACTGTGAATTTGGTCCCTGTTGAATTGTTCTCAGAGGGTGCTGAATTCCATTCGTAAGAGGCAGAGTAGAATTCAATGAAATGTAATTCGAATTTCGTTCTAAAATAGCGAAAATTGAACAAAAAAAGAAAATGTGAGTTGTACAAAGTGAAAAGAAAATATTCTTGCATGTTCTTGCAACATTTACAACAATTTTCACGCAAAAAAATTGTGCCCATAAATTTGAATGACATTTCTCGCTCTAAATCTTCTCTCTCCAAAGCACTTCGAAACAGTGTGAGCGCTTCATCTGATTAACATGACAGCTCCTAAATTTACCTGATTTAGAGTGTAATGTGAACACCATATTAGCTACTTTCTTACTATCCTCCAGACTGCGAGCAGCGAATAGCTGCTACCATTGCGGCTATTCTGAAATTTTGGAAGGCCGGACTGTCAAATAGGAAGCATCAGGTCGCAACTATTTCGTGACATTGGACAGCCAGAGCAGCTAAAATAGTAGTTATAACTACTATAGTAAGAATATTGAGCACATTCCAGAATGCGGTAAATTTTCCAATTTTCTGCAAAATTTGAACTTAATGATTTTCCAATTTCACGGTAAGACTTGTCTCTAACTGAGTTTCGTGCCTCATTTTGCCGAAATATACTTAATACTGAGCACGACTCAAATTCCTCTCAGTAATCACTATCTTGAATGATACGGTTGTGATACTGTTATTACTGTGATACTGTTATTAGCGCGATAATTAAAGTGTATACGAAAATTTAGTAGAGTGTGAAATAAAGTGATTTTGTATAGTAACAATCATAGTTTGGATTAAAAGTATGTTTGGTCGTGCTGTTTTATTTCGTAAACGCAGAAAATGTCAAACCCATGAAGCCTGTTTTCAATGACATAGCACAACAAAAATAAAATATATTATTGTTCCATTACTTTTGACTCTCACTGTGTGTCAACAAAATACGTCCAATTCCCATAGTATCAAAAATTTAATAATGTAAACATTCATGTATTATTAAAGAAGACTGTGATTTGAAATACAGACGGAACTGATGATTTTTTCATTAGTTCACCATGCGAATAGGTCTTGATTTTTTTGTGATTTAGCAATCTATTTCAAAATACACATCTTAGTGTTTACTTTGTTGTGATTCTATGCGATAATCCGAAATGCGATTTACTTAAAATTATTTTTAGACAGTTTTCTGTTGCGTTTGCAGTTTTTTTTTCCTATTTGTTTTGGCACATGCATTCCAGGAAAGGGAGCCATAAAGTAGTATATGCCGCATGCTGAGATTATAAACGAGCAGCTTGTTTTAAGTTGGCATGCTGGTATTTCGCTTTACGAGGGGATAGAGTACGCATAATGCCTTCGATATTCTTGAGAACGCAACACCGATATGAGGTTTGAAAGTTATATTTCTTATCTAATTGGACGCTAAGATACATATTTAGTAGTACCAGTCAATTTTAGTTTATTTTCTAGTGATGGACTCAAAAACGGCAAACAGTTTGCCACCAAAAAATGAACGAACAGTTTTTCAAGACAGCGACAAACTGTTTTTCAAAAACAAACAGCATCGCGTCGGAAAACTGTTTCGCAAGAGAAAAAAAGTTTTCAAGAGAAAAAAGTTTATAGTAGCGGAAAACAATTTCTCATGGGGTCCACAATAGCCTCGGAGATTGCACTTGGTCGCTAAATAGTCCAAGGAAATTTAACATGGTGCTTCGAAAAAATTAGGGGAAAGCTGAATTTTGGTGTGATACTTGGTACTAGTGATGGGCTCAAAAACGCCAAACAATTTGAAAAAAAACATTTGGCTGCAAAAAATGAACGATCAATTTTTCTAAAACGAAATTTTTTTTTCTAACACGAACCGTTTTTCTACAACGAATAGTATTTCTAAAACCAATTATTCCAACTATTCTACAACGAATAGTTTTTCTAAAGCCAATCGTTTTTCTAAAACGAATCGTTTTTCCTTTTTTTTAAAAACGAATCGTTTTTCATCGTTTTTCGTTTTTTTTTAAACGAACCGTTTTTCGGTTGTTAAAACGAACTGTTTGGCAGTGGAAAACTGTTTAGCTGCGGAAAACAATATTTTCGTACTTACAAGTATTTTATTTAAATATTCAAAGGCAAAAGGAGCTGAATTCGGACAAAATCGGCCAATTTTGGGTTAGAGTGGTTTGGGACATACCGGGCCAAGACCTATTGCTGTGATACAAAAATTTCGGTTTTGTAGGGGAGTAAGGGGTTTTTTAGCCATAGTTTGGCAAAAACTAATTTTACGGCGCTTTCGATAAGGGCAAAAAAAATTTTTATAGGGGAATTTGAGCAAAAACGTCAATTTTTTCCAAAATTTTTTTTTGTTCTAGCTTGAATTCGGGGACCATTCTGAGTTGTTTCGGGCAAAATTTTCATACAAGTCTGGGAAAAAGCGGCCTAGTTTCGAAGATACGGCAAAATGAAATCCACCGGAAAAACTAAAAGTAGCGCTAAAAGTGCCTAGGAGGAAAAGGTTGAGATCCTATTTGGATCACCAGTTGGCGTCTCTGGGTGTGCTGAGGCCCTCCTCGTGACTGGAGGTCGCCACGAGGGTGTCTCCAATCCTACCGGGGTTGTAAAATTAACGAAACCGCGGGAGGGAAGGTGCCCCTTGGTCTCATGTCCAGCCTTACGGATGTTTAATGTTGCAGGATCGTCTACTTCCGCGGCGATTCAATCTGATCCTTTAGATCGAAAAATGAGTGCATGGTGTGTGTCAAACGAGATAGTGGCAGATAAAAAACCGCAGACGGATTCAAAAACAAGGGCTGAGAAAGAAGTGAACCGTTATTTCAAAGACGATATTCTACCACGTCTTGATGAAAAAGGCATGCATAGCTGTCCGTTGGGCTGCTGGAAAAAACATCAGCAGTTGTATCCAAATTTGTCTGAAATATTCAGAACAAAGTGTAACATCGTTGCGACATCCGTTCCATGCGAAAGGATTTTTTCCAAGGCAGGGAACCTGATAAGTGATAGAAGAACTCGTCTGACATCTAAAAAAGTTGAAATGATCATGTTTTTGAATGGCAATGCTTGAAAAGACTGACCAACAGAAAAATTAATAAAAGTATATATTTTTTTATTATTTTTACGATAAATTATGCAATAAATGTATTATGAAATGATTTGCAACTCTTCTTTATTGTAGTAACAGTTTGTTTGATTTCTTTCATATGGCATACGACCATGTGTGTTGATTCTTTACGACTACGTTCAGTGATTGATGTATGATTTTACGGTTGATCAAGTAGATAATATAATGGAAAATAGGTACCTTACAAGTATCAATTCAGTTTGCAAGCAGCAATGAATGTTTACGTCGGTGACAGGAAGACATAATACATAAAATATGTATTAGAAACACCTAATACGTAAAAATCCATTGCACTGAACTAATTGAAGATTGTTCAAACTATGAACGATGTTTCTTATTTGAACTACATTTCAAATATATATATTGTTGTACAGCATAAACTTTGTTCCTTTTCGTTAATTCAAACTGTTTTTTTCAAACAGTTTAAAAAAAACAGTTGTTTTAAAAAAAAAACAGGTCGTTTTCGTTTTTTGAAAACAACAGAAACGCCCATGACTACTTGGTATAACTGGCATGTTGAACAAAATGTCAAAAGTGCCCATCGATCCGAGAGCTGCGTTACTTTTTATACGGGGTCAACGGTCACCAAAAGTGATCTCTCCTAAATATCTCAGTAACGCTCACATCTTCAGGAAAACAATGTATGACAAATTTGTAGCTTAAAAAATTTCCAATAAGAAAGATCTGATAACTTTTTCTTGTAACCATGACCGTTTTTGAGATATGTTGATCTAAACATTTGCTACTAACAGCATCCTATTTCTCAACGGCATGTTGATATTATCCGATTTTGATTACGATTTGGAATGTTTGTGAGTTTGTTTTTCTATGTTTAAGAGGCCCATAAAAAAAACATGTAAACAAACTTATCTACCAGACTCCAGGGTAGGTGGAAAAGTGGAAGATTTGGTGCAAGGGTGTTATTTAGTATTGAGCTCCTTTCATAAATCACGCCATTTTGTTGTTGTATAGTTTTCCTTACCACGTGCTCACGTTGGTGAAACAATTCGTTGCTAAGTGGTGTGCTCTTGTGAAGCTGACAAGTCAGTAATTTTTGTCCCAGTTTGCGGAAGAAAGTAAGATTTAATAAATAAGCTGCAAATTTATATTCTCTTTGTTGGAATTTCGGGTTTTTTATTCCTAAATCTCTCCAGTGAATTTACTTTGTTGAATTTTTCTCTCGTGTTTTTTTGTCTTTTTCCATGTGGTGAGGTAAAGGTATCAATGTAACGTATGGAGGAAAGTCTAGTAGATGGTGTTGCCATGCCAAAACTTCAAAAAAAATTAAGACGGTGAGCCAAAGCCAACAGGTACAAAATCGATGGAATGCAATGTCCAATCGATTCATTCCCTAGTCAGTGCATGCAAAGAAAACCACATAGGAAATGTTCTGTCCTCAAATCGAGCCGCAACAAACGCCATTACTGCAATAGATAGACGGGCGAATAGGTACTCTTTGTTGAAATATAAGCGCGCTACATTTAAAAATGCCATCAGGCAACATTATTTTTTATAGAACAAACTCATGTTTGAATAAATGCTACTTCTGATGTAAACCTTCAAACCGATCAGACGTGTTCTTATTTTTCTCGGTGACATTTATTATGCGTCGCTATTTTTTTACTCTCCAGGCACCAAAAAGAAGTATTCGGTCATTGTCGAAAGATTGAACGGAAAGGTTGAAAGATTGAGCGATATTACCTTTTACTCACTAACCAAAAAAGGCAAAGCAGGCAACATTGAAAAAATTGAGAATAGCTGTTATGGTCAAATTAAGGATATTTTTGCTTTACTTGATGGGAGTGCCCTACTCAATTATAACCTAAACGGCTACATGCCTATCAGCCTCAGCTACAGGTATGGTGTACTAAGAAAGATCCCCATAAATTTTGATGTAGGATACATTCCCAAATATGGTATCCCATGCAATAACTTTCGCAACAAAATTAAATTAAATCTGTTGAAAGGCTTACAATGGGGGACAGATACGACCCGATGAGATTCATACTTTCCCTCCCGGTAAAATGCAATTTTGAAGGAGAAAATTTCTCAGATTTTGTGAAAGTCGATTATGGGGTCTATTGCGATTGTCGATTGGATGTCCAATCGACTGCTGTCGTTCAAAACGATAAAATTTGGTTTGGTATTGCGATTGTCGATTGGATGTCCAATCGACTAATTTAAAAAAAAAATTTTATTGTGTAAGTGCATTCGACAAATATGTGTATTATTGTGAATTTAGATATAAGAGCTTGTGAATTGTACTTGGCACTTGTTGACAGCGTAAATATATCGAATTTGGAGTTTATAGTTTTATTAGCTTGGTTGAAAGAAAAGGGTGTGTTTTTTTTTGTTATAATTTGTGGCTCATTAAAAAATAACGCCTGAGCAAGTGTTTAATATTGCAAGAAACAAACATTTTTATTAGAAATATGTGTTCTGCCGAGCTATTTTTGGACGTAGAGGATAGTTCCGATTCCGATAATTTACTGGAATTATAAAGAGCTAGAAGAAAATTAAGAGATACGTCCAATCCACTAGCATTAGGTGAAGAATTGTAAGTATGCTCTATCTTTTTCACTTATTGGTTCGTGTTCTCATTCTGGAACATTTATTATTACCTTTCAGACTTTTTTTTTATGTCTTTCATTACATTTTGTGTTACTTCATAAAATTCCTGTTGGGCTTGCGTTTGCTTCTCTAACATTTCTATCCAGACATCATTTTTTTCTTTTGTATTTTTTCCTGGCTTTTCCTCACGGATTTTACTCTGTTAAATTACGGACACTTCATTTTCCTTATTTAACTCACAATCTCCATGTTCATCAGTGTGTGATAAACCAAATTCTTGCTCAGGTGGATTTACTGACGAGGCAGTTTCCAACAGACTAATCACAGCTTCCTCTATATTACTAAAAGTATGCAACCTATTAGGTCCACCACCAGTTGCATTCAATTTTATTTTCAATCATTTTCTTTTTAATTTTAAATTTCATATCAGTCCAAACCTAAATAGCACATAAACTCTAAATTATTAAATAAATGTTTTTGCTGTAACTAATCATAATCCATTTATCCCACCCGCGAACAGGAGGCCCCAAACTATTCAATTCTTGGGCAAATGCTTCCCATCTCCGCTTTGCATATGTTTTTGTGCAAACACCTCTTGCAATGTCGGCATTCTCCTGCATTAAATTTACGAACCTTTCAAATTGCCTACGATTACTTACTAGTTTACCCCTGTTAAAAATAAATTTTAAAATAACTAATGCAAACAGACTATAAATTACTTCCATTTTTTAACAAACGCGTTTGTGATCGTCAGTCGTCGTCCATATAAAATACCATCGATGAGAAGCGTTTGTCAAATCGACACTTATCAATCACAATCGACATTCACAATACCGAACTTCACAATCGACGAACGATAGTCGATAAGCATCGTATATCGACTATTTTGCGACAATCGCAATAGACCCCTATGTTAGAATTAGAGTTGATTACTACATCTCTTTAAACCTAGGCAATATTTAAACTGTGGCAGACTAGGCCACATTGCTAAGTTTTGCAAAAGCCCTGAAAAAAGGTGCCTAAAATGTGGAGTAACTACCTGCGCAGGTATTTGTAGCAAACAGTCTGCATTTTGTGTAACTCCCCTGATCGTTCTTCAACCGTCACAAGCTGCCCGATCTGGAAAGGCGAAGAGCAAGTCTTGGAAGTAGCACCTATCAAGAATATTAATTACTTTGAATCGAGGAATATCGTTGAGAACTCAAATAGTTTTCACCTCTTGGATGAAGAAGGGCTTAGTTCTTTCCCATTCCTTCTCGAGAATAGCTTACTCTCAACAAGAAATGCCCCAAAAAGATATAAACTCTACTCTAAAGAAGAAAAAATTCACCGATGTTATAAAAACAAATGGAGCAGAAACTCACACTCCTGTCAGAAGAAACTTCCCCCCAAAATGAAAATATAGAATCAACTCCAGTCTTAAATAACCCAAATTATTTCATCACAAACGACTTTGACAAATTCTTAAAAACCCTCCTTGTAAACAAAAAGGTTGATAACCTGATTCAAAACAAAGAAACCATCACAAATAGTACGTTTGTGCTCCTCCTAAATGCTCTGAAGAAAATTCAACTAACTAACAATTCCCATATTCCAAATGAAAATCTTATAGCTTAACATTCAGGGACTGATTCGGAACAAAAATAACTTAGAATGAAGAGTTTCACAGAGAAATGTAACAAAACTTTCACTACTGGGTTCAGACCGGGGATAAGGGGCTTTTCCACCCCAGACGTTATTTTCGACAACTTTATACCCAAGAAAATAAGGTCGAGCACGAATTTAAAACAAATAAGCAGTAGTGGACACATACCCATCACCATTAGAACAAAAAACTGCTCAACACCCAAAAAGAACCAAGTGTCAAGTTTCACAGATTTCAAGAAAATAGTTACGCAAAACAAAGTACCTCAAACACACAAACAAAAATCGGTATAATGAGGACCTTAAACGGTTGTGGAACGCTAAAAAAAAAGCCTCCCTCAACCTGTACAAGGCGTCAAAACGTATAACCAACTTTTACAGATTCTTGAATGCCAAAAAGTAGAGGGAGGATAAGGTGAAAGTGGCCAGAAGGAACAACTGGAAATATAAAGGAGCTTTGGAAGTTCGCTAGAAATGTAAAAAAAAAGTGGATCTTACCGCATCTGAACCTTTTGGGATCCAAGAAATCTAGAATACCTTAGGATGATCAAAAATAGAAGCCCCCCGAGCTCTCTCAGGTCTGATTTAGTCCCCAAACCCACTCAGAAAATAATTCTGACCCTGCAAGAACTGAGGAATACCCTGAACATGCATAAAACGACATGCTAAACGCAGTGAATTCTATCAGCTCCTGTGTCCATTTAAACGCTTTAAAATAGGTAGTCAACCCAGACTCCATCAGTGGAAATCCTAAAAATCCAAATAAATGAAAACGGACTGATTGCCAAGTGTAAAGTTCTTTAGAAAAGTAAAGCAATCCCACGACAACCCTCGTACGGGTCTTTAGAAACTCTCCTTTAATTCGCACGCTTACACTAAAAACAAGCCGATTAGCAAATTTTAGATCACATGTTAGACCACTTGATATGCCAAGCGAAAAAAATCATCAGTGTATCATGTTGCATATGAGAGTGTAGACTCTTCCTCACTAAACTTATGTTTCAATCATTTCAACATTCTCCCTGAGTATACACTCTAAAAAGTGGGTCTTTAATTAATACTTTGATAATAGGAAATATATTCATTTTTTCGTTTAAAATAACGAATCACAAATTTTTTTACACATTCGATGTGCATTTTTTGCTTTTACGTCATACAAGCTGAATAATACACAGCTTTTTGTAAATTGAAGCAAAAAGAGTGTAAATTTACTAGTTTGCTATTCATCTTTGCGCCAAAGCCATAAAATTGCATCATTATTTAGGGTAAAATTACACCATTTGGTCGTAAAAAAAAATATTCTTTTTACGTGCTTTTGTAAATTTACATCTTTAATAGTAGGAAACCAGTTTCCTACTATTATAAGGGTAAAATTCAACCAAAATTTTTTTGAGTGTAGCAATTGGATCCTGTGCTTTCTCAATTTCAGAAGCTTGAAATTAAGCTCAGGAAATGTTCAAAAATCAGCAATCATTGCTTTGATATGCCAAATGAACTTCCGACAATTTATAGGACAGTCAATGCTTGTTGAAAGAATTCATCAAAATCAAGATGTTTGACAATAATCTATTCCAAAACCTGACTTGACTTGATTGTAACTGCAGATACTCAATCATCGGTACTTTTCTGTTCCCCCCCCCCCCCATTTTTTTCACATTTGGTTGTTGCAATGCTTCTAAAATTGATTAGAAAATAGTAATTAACCAAAATTATGATGGAAAAACACGTTTAAAAGAAAAAAAAAATTTTTTATTATTTTTTTTTTTAAATTAATTTTTTAATTTAAAAATTAATTAAATTAATTTAAATTTTAAATTAATGTCACATAACAGTGAGAATAAATTTTGCTCCATTTTTGACGTCTTACCTTTCCGAAGCTTCAACGCAATTTACAATTAAGCTATTACAATAATAATGTTGTATACAATTTGTTTATATGATTAATAACAGTATAATGAGCTCTCGATGTAAATGGCAATGTATATATCATTATGATATTCGTACTAGGCAAAAGTTTTATATTCTTAATATCTTTTTTGGGTTATTGGTTTAGCGGGAGGGTTCGGGGGGGTGTTGGAGGGGCAGCAGGCCTCCCCAACAACACATTAACTTTTGAAAAACTCATTCTGCCACATAAAAATGAAAAAAAAATTTAAAATCGGAAAAAAAAAATTTTTTAATGCATTTTTCCATCTCAATTTTTGGGGAGTAACTTTTTAACCCATTTCGAGCAGTTTTCATTAAAAAAATTAAAAAAATGGAGGGGGAAAAGCAGAAAAGTACCAACATTTATTCTCACTGTTATGTAACATTAATTCCAAATTTAAATTAATTTAATTAATTTTTAAATTCAAAAATTAATTTAAAAAAAAATTAAAAAATTTTCTTCTTTTAAACGTGTTTTTCCATCATAATTTTGGTTAATTACTACTTTCTAATCAATTTTAGAAGCATTGCAACAACAAAAAGTGAAAAAAAAAATGGGGGGGGGGAAACAGAAAAGTACCCAATCATCTACAGAAGGTTTAAAAACGTCTTCGATAGAGTTCAACCCCTGAATAGCCCAACTCACCTACAAACTTACTCTATTCCACCACATTCAGGGGTGGATTTGCCACTAGGCCTGGCAGGCCCGGGCCTAGGGCGGCAAATTTCGAGGGCGGCAAATTTTCGAGTTTTTTGGGGCGGCTACTTTTCGATTTTTTGTTGGGACGGGAATTTTTTTTTCTGTCATATATATCTGAGTTGAATGAGCCTCAAACCAATTGAATTTTCTAAAAAATCAATGCACGCGAAAATTCATCTATGATGATTTTTTTCGGACATTGAAAAGTTTGACTTATAATAAATATCGAAATGCGATCACGATCGGGACTCAAAAATACCTAAAAAGTACCTAGAAAGTATCTGACAATACCTAAACAGAGCCTAAAAAGACATAAAAAGATCCTAAAAAGAACCCAAATAATACCTCTTCAATTTATGAAAAGCTTATCATAGGTAAATATTTGCGTACGTTGATTTTTCAGAGAATTTTTTTTTTATTATTATGGTACAGAGTATATCAACTACATGCGAATCTCTCTTTATTTTCGACGTGGTTTTTCAAATTGTTCTTCATTACTGAAATTAATTTCTGTAAAAAAAATGAAATCTAGAACATCATAGGTCAAAATATCTCGGGTTCATCCTTAATTAATAACATATCGTACATTAATTTACAGTAGTTGAGTACATATTTTATCTCCATTCAAGTGCGGAAGCAAACTTTCAACCGAATAGTAAACTTATAAAAATATGAGCGAAGACGTTGGAATTATATGCAATGTAAAAGTGTATACGGTTTTCGACTATTAAAAATTGGTACTTTTGGATTCGTTTTTTTAAGTACTTTTAGGTTCTGTACCGTATGTGTATTTTAATAATTATTTGTGTGGCAAGGGCGCAATAATAGGGAATTTTTACGAACGAACGGTGCCGGTTTTATTCTGATATTCCTTTTTTGTGAGCTCGGGCGCAACGAAGAACAGCGAAATATTCTAGGGTTTCGAAAAAAACGCGCATTGTTACATATAATATAATTCAAGAAAAGGGCGGCAAATATTTATGAGGCCTAGGGCGGCGAAATGATCAAATCCGCCCCTGACCACATTACTCTAGCAGATGGTGCAAAGTCCTGCCTGAAAGTGGGCTGTGCCTTCCGAGTATTGGACTGAGTCTCCTCGGAAATCTTCACCCTCAGTTCTCACACTTTAGTAATAAATACTGAACTTGCCGCTATTTTCCTTGCAATATCATCTGCAATAAACGAAATGATAAACAATATCCTGGTACTGACGGGGTCCAATCAAGCCTGTATAGGACTAGCCAACAAACCCCTGAACAGATCATTGTAAACAAAATTTCTAATGTGCAGGTTAGCGCCTCAGATCAAGGTAAAGATCATGTGGATCCCAGGCCACAAGAACTTGAAAGAAATGAACCTAGTCGACAGTGATGCCAGCAAAGGAACCTTTGTCGGTACTGATTTCATATCGTTCTACGAGCCCAACCAGACGATTTATGATATTTTTACCCTAATCATAAATGACTGGTAGAATTATTACAGAAGGGAAGCCGCTAAACTTAAACCAGGTGCATTGTTTAAGTTTAGCGACCTAAGTTAAGCTTTAGGGACCAAGTCTGATTCAAAAAAATAAACTTTACCCTAGATGATCCTAGATGCTATTCTGCAATGAAATGGACGACATGGATCACCAGATTTTCCACTGTCCTGTATTCACCAACACAAGGAATGATTACCAGATTTTCCAACGCTATGGATCAGTCGGCTCCATTTTGTCGATTCACATCAAAGTGTACATCAATCAACTAGCCATCTTTTTAGGTTTAATTAAGATAAATATTTAAATCGACTGCTTTTGTGATCCCAACAATGACTACGCTTAATACCATGCTGTTTAGAAGCATAAGTAAACCAACTTTTTTTTTCTGTGCCCACCAACAATTCCTTATATTTTAAGTATTTGCAATGTTTTAGTGAGTAACAAAATGTGCATATTTATTGCCTTTCAGAGCTTACTAATTTACAATCACTTACAACTCATTCCCTTAATATAATGTTATTAATTAGATTAACCACAAGTCTAAGATGCTATCTTTGTTCTTAGTTATCTCAGGACAAATTATATTTTTAAAACTGATTCATCATTTATTTATATTCTTCTTTATCTGTCCAACTCATTTAATTACACGCACCTCATTAAAGTGCCAAAGTTCTCCACTCAAATTAATTTTCCTGATATTTATAAATTGCATATTCACTTACAAAAATATTCTTCTATTAGACACTATAAAAATAAGAGTAGTTAGTTAAGAGCTCAATAGACACCAAGCTCAACGACACCAAGCTGTTTATAAATATAATTTTTCCAAAAAAAGGGTAAATCCTACACAATGGTTGATATCGCAAAGCGAAGGCTAATACGTATCGTGAAAATCCTCGTCAAACTGGATCCAGTATACGACAAAAAAGCTATGTGGAATTGGTCTCAGCCTAGTCACCTAGCCCAACAATTTTACGCACTGTATTAATTATTAGCCTTTGGCAACCCAAAAAGCTTTTCCTTCAATTCCTCTTCTAAACGACTCTATCAGCAGGACAGCATATACTGACCAACAAAAGGCAGAAATATAAGGACACTTTATGTGAGACAAGTTATTTTATATGAAAAACAAACACTTTCCCGAGCTAAATGGAATTTATGAAATGATTTTCCAAGAAAATAGGCTGAAAATTTTCAAACAGACTTAGACAAGCATTTGAACTCTTATACTTTAAAAGACAACTTACAATCATTTGATATTTGTGACATTGATAGCCTTGATTATTATCTTTATATGATTCATATGCTTCCAAATGGAACTCTAGCTAGAAGATCCAAAGTAATTTAAAGAGCATGCTTCTTTTTACAAGGATCAATAAAAAAAACTTAAAATGCAGCGGCTATACCATTTTGGTCCGCTGGCTCTAGCTGGCACTATATTTTGATGTGTTGTATTTTGAAAATATAAATAAATCATTTAAAACCAAAACTGTTTCTTATTAAGAAAGTACAATTTACCGCCATATGAATCTCGCCTTTGACTTCTAAATTTGTCACCACTTGCATCCAGAAGAATCAGTTTCGATGTCATTAGATACGCCGTTAATGTCGACTACATACAGGAAAGATTTGTGCTTAACCAGCCCGTGAGAGTCACTAGATCCCGTCAAATGCTAGTTGAATATAAGCATAGCACCGCATACGCTGACAATGACCCAATAAATATGTTGTAATGATATCAAAATAAAACGTTTAACGCCATCTATTATCTAATGTAATCTCCTGTACCAAATGTATCTGTGCGTGTTATCCTGGCCGTCATATAGAAGGCCGGTCGCAAAAGCAATTAACGTACCAAGATGGCGTGCTTAATGTACCTTTTTTCGACCAGTGGACGTACATTTCTCGACCAGTTCGATCAATAAAAGTACATTAGTAACTGACAGATTGCAAGTCGCGACCGGCCTTCTATATGACGGCCAGGGTGTTATGCATAATGTATTGAATTAAAGTTCAGTTTTCATATCCTACCTACAACCAACGTGTTGCTGCAAGATATTCAACAGCATGAGCCAACACTTTTCCCCCATGATTTCGAAAGCGTTCTTTAAAAACAGAGTTACCAAGGCTCTCTTACCCCACTCTCTCTAGTCTACCGGGTTAGTATCATTTTCATAACTAATAAAGTATTTAATTTCGTTTTTGTATTTAATAATTTTCAGCCCTACATGTAATTTTGCTGTTATATATTGATTTATAGAATGTGAATTTATTTATTTGCATTGCATTCAGTTGTATGTCATACCTGTTATTAATTTGTTTAGTTTTGTTTTGTTTTTTTAAATTGTTATTTCAATTTTTATTTCTATTTCATTTATATGTAATTGTATACCTTGTTTGGTGAAATAAATAAATAAATAAATTGCTAGCTTCGTTTTAAAAAAACAAATTTCTAAATTAACACCAAATATAATACCTTTGATTACTAAGAGTTGTTAAATTCAATGCTTTTGTGGTTAGATACATGTAATCTTTTCAACAATACGAGATGTGATTTTCGTATTTTTTATAATGAACTTTGGTTTAATGGTTTTCATTAGCCTGGAGATGAATTCAACAATGATGTAGTACATTAGATCAACTACAGTGGTGTAGAGACTAATGAGCAACATTAATAACTGTGTAAAATTAACTATATAGAAAGTGAATTTAACTAAACATTTCAAGGGTTTTATAACACTTTTCTCGATGTGTATAAGAAAAGATATTAATTTGATGGGAGTGTGTAACTTTTTATTGCTGAAATATTTATGTTTTATATGCATGAACAGCATGTAACCTTATCGGTTATGAGAACTAGGTCTGCTGGGGAAGCCTCAATAAAAAAACGCTTCTAATATTCTGCCTCATAAGGTAATGCGGAAACGAGCATATACTCATGAATATATGCCCTTAATGCATACAAATAGGTATTGATTGCTTGACCATGAGGTATGCTCTTTTTGGATTCCATTGCATGTCTTGTGTAGGCGTAATAACGGGTATTTTTCATTGGGTTCAAATATCATTGGTAGAAAAAAAAACTTAAAAACGGGAAAAACTGAATAGTATGTCGCTACACTTAAGTGAACTACAAATGAGATCGTACATCATTAAGTCAAATTTGGCATCGCCTGTCAAAATGGTTTTTACATACTTGAAACCGCGAAAAAAACTGAAACGTATAGATCGCTATTGGCGTCGTGAATAACATTTATTGAATGAAATTATAAATTTGTGAATATCGGATTAAGAAATTTGACTTTGATAGTACTTTCATATTCGCTCATGCCATAGGCCCCATAGTCGACATCATCATGCTTGCGCAAATTGTGCACGTAGATTGATCGTATATGGCCATGATTGCATGATTGTACAAGCCGCTTGTGCCAAATCAAATAGAATTTGATATTTTGTGATTGCACAAGCATGATTGTGTCGCGTGTGGGCAAATAATATAAGACTTGAAGAAAAATTCAAGCCGCCAACAAGTTGTAGTAATATACGAAAATATGAGTGTAAGTGACATAGTGTCTTGCAGTGGATTTCTTCATCCATTATGATGTCCTTTCGTTTCAGTAATTGTAAACTACTGAAAATTCCGCCAGCAAGTGAGCCTGAAAGAAAGACGAGCTGCGTTCACAGTGACTATCTTCCTACAGCAACTGACTTTTACAACTAACCGTTCACTAATATATACTTAACAATTAACAAAATATTGAACAATAAGAATATTTAATATGGAATTCCTCTAACTAGGCCAGGGGTGTGTTCAATGTGCATGCTATAGCTGCTCCAAAAGCATAGCATAGAATCACTTTAGCAAGTGTCAAAATTCGCAGTAGCTAGGTGAAGCAGCTATGGATATTGGACAGCCAAGAGCTGCTACGAAGGTCAGCCTTTACGCAGGAAATTCAAAAATAATTTTGTTTCAATTTTTTTATTGTAATTTTGCATTTTCGTGGATCAATTCAATAATTCCATTGCACTTTGGAAACTGTATGAAATTTAAGAGTTTTCAACATACAGCTGCACAATCCATTAAAATTGTCCTACTATATTGAAAACGTATCACTTATTTCCGGCTTTTGACGCCATATATGAGAAACAGAGCAAATAATAATCGTTGCAAATTTGATAATACAGGAATCAGTGCACCCGGCTTTTTACGCTTCATGCTCGCCTTCTAAAAACTCAAGATGAGATGCGCTGTGTACAAGCCAACTTAAAACTCGAGTTAAATTTAAGTATTTAAAAGCCCGTATTTAATTTATGCTGTCACTATTTTCAAATTTATTCCTCATCTCCTGTCACAAGAGCGCAAAAACTTCTTTTGATTTCAATTTCCAATTGAAAATGACGTTTAAACTGCATGTCAGCTGTGTACGCGCGGCCACTTTGCCTTAGCTACTTTCTTGCTATCCTCCAGACAGCGAGCAGCAAATAGTTGCTACCTTAGCAGCTATGCCGGAATCTCGGACAGCCCAACTGTCAAATAGCAAGCATCAGAAAGTAGCTATTTCGTGACATTGGACAGCCAGAGCTGCTAAAATAGCAGCTAATAGCTGCTATAGCATGCACATTGAACACACCCCAGGTAGCAACGATCGGAAAAAAATGTACTTTCGAAAAATGGGTGCGAAAATGGGAATACAGGCCTAGTTTTTATACTTAACGCTTAATTCGCGGGCTATACACCAAATTCGCCCTAAATTATTATTTTTTCCACCTGGTGTACACACTCAATACCCGACTCAATCTGGCGTTATAAGCCGTTCACACTACACTCTAAATCAAGTAGATTTAGAAGCTGTCAAAGTTAATCAGGTAAGCGTTCACACTACCCGAAGTGGATTTAGAATGAGGAGATTTAGAGAGAGAAATGTCATTCGAATTTATTGTACAATCTTTTTTGCGTGAAAGTTGTTGAAAATGGTGCAGGAACATGCAAGAACATTTTCTTTTCACTTTGTACAACTCACATTTTCCTTTTTTATTCAATTTTTGCTATTTTAGGACGAAATTCGAATGACATTTCATTCAGCTGATCGAAATCGCCTGATTTAGAGCCTAGTGTGAACGGGCTATTAAGTCAGTCCACGATTTCAAGCGAACTGACCTAAACAAAAGTCGTGGACTATATCGGTATAAACGCACCTAGCCTAAGAATCGATTTACGTGAGACTATTAATAGATGGTATATCTGCGTCTCGATCATGAGCTGGTTAGAGTAGGCAGCATTGAAAACAACGGAGGCAAGATTGTTATTGTTTTCAGTGCTACCTACCCTAACCAGCTCTTGATCGAAACGCAAAAAAGTGCACTTAATTATAAATGTACCTATATTCAATATACGTTCGCAATTTTCTCCTTTGACGCAATAAAATAAAAATAAACATGTTCGAGAGACAAATGAAAATAATATTACAATGTATGAACTAAAATTAAACCAAATTACAGATGTCACGATCAAACAAGGACTAAATTCGACCACAGCAAGTTTTAGGTCAAGTCGCAAACTCAGCCATAAGTTGCTTATTGGGGTATGTAATGACGAGTGTTGTCAACTTTTTTCCAGCCGTTGTAGCTAGAATTTGGTCAAAACAGCCAAAAATAGCTAAAAAAATTCCCATTGTAGCTAAAAAGTGTAGCTAACTCCAACAATAACAGAACTCAAGGCTCTGGAAAACAGTTTTATTTAGCTAACGTTTGTAATTCATATGGAAAAATATTGGATGTACATCGGATAATCAGTAGTTAATTATTTTAACAGTATAAAATAGTATAAAAATCGTTTAGTGAGCTCAACAGAATTACTTTCTATTTTATTATTCATGATAGAAGTATCCTTTTAAATGGGTTGTAATAGGTTTTGTAATTGTTATACTCCTTGTAAATCATTTTTGCTAAATAACATTCTTCTGATGAACCCTAACTATTGGCTAATGATCCTTGATACTGATCCCTTTATTGACCACCACCTCGTTTATGCACTCCGTACCATCTTCAAAGGAATTTAGCGAACCAACTATAATTTTGTGCAAGTAAAAACTCTAACGTTTGGGAAAGAAATGATCATGCAGCTGCAGAAACTGAAACTTGAACGGAATGACAAGCACATCTTATTAATATTCAAAAAGGATTTTGGCGACTTAATTTTTGAAATACACCGTTATTGGCTCCGACCATAACACTTGCATTGTCTATCATATTTGTAATCTTTAGGTTGTAGTTTTCTAAGCACGTGTTTATGGTAGTAGTAATACTATCAGCAGTTCCACTTTCTAGCTCAATCATAGCCAAGTAAATTGTCATAAATTTTTACTGAATATCACTAAAATATCTCCCTTTGAATCCGATTTGAAGTATGGAAGCGCAACGTTTTTCACTATGTCGCGGTTTTTGATCGATGAATCCTACACTCGCTCCAACTTTTGGGCTCAACTGCCAGTTTTTTACACATCTCACTCAAATGGTCAATTGATCTTAATGGGCAACGGTTCACAACGAAAATATACATTGTAGCTTTATTTGTTGCCGATGTTGTTTTTCAGGTGCTGCTTGCAACGGAAAATATATAGTCTTTATTTTCCACTGTGTTGAAAAACTCTACGAAATGAAAAAAAAAAACATAGCTAACACAATTTTAACGTTTGGTTTTACTACTTGGCACGATTCCTAATGTCTTCTAGGGTTTTGTATGGAAACACTTTGTCTAGGTTTTATTGCTACTTTATTTCTACGCCTGAATTTTTCGGCTTTTGCCTTCAAATTTAGGCAGATAATGTGTATTCTATGTATATTAAACAAATTTCGTTTGTCTTACCTATTTTAGTTTATTCTTAATGAGTTAAAACTCTCGGTTTTTCTTCGCACCGAACAAAAGAAATAAAACTGTTGGTAGAAGATTATTATTGTTCTATGTCCAAAAAGACATAGTACATAGCACTAGTACTATTGTACTACCCAAAGCATTAGCGATTACCTTAGAATTTGAGGAAATTATTTTCAAGCACTGAGTGTTTTAAATATTAATAAACTAGTCAAAATTAATGCAATCAAAACCAAAATTTAAATTTATTATTATCTATAAATTAGAAGCTAAATTTGTAGCCAATAGCTAAATGAAAAATTTCGTAGCTAAACAGGTTCTTTTTGTAGCTAAATCTAGCTACAATGTAGCTAAATTGGCATCACTGGACTAATGACATCAGGAAACTATATCGCGTCGTGTGATGGCCAATAAACTCATTGAAAATACATATGGAAAGCGTGAGACAGAGATCTGATAACTTGTATATATCAATGTCGTGTAGTCTCCATATTACCTAACATAGATACTAGGAAAATTCGATAGAAATTATCAAGAGTTTAAGGAGTTATATATTTGTTTGATTATAATAATGTTAATCATGGTCGAATAAAATCCAGATGACTGAGAGGACATTGTGTTAAAATTTCATAAGCCAGTGTACTTGACCTGGTCTAATATTAAAATGACAATCAATGTAGAAAAGACCAGACGAGGAAGTTTGAGGATCAGTCTTTAGAAAGAACATTTTGTGTTTTTATTAAACAGCCCTTACTGCAAAATATAGAACATTTAGCGAATTTATAGCTTTAAATGAAAACATAGATTTCGTGGTATTTCCCTCAAATTATATGATGTATTTTACCATTTCATTCATAAGATCAAAAGTAACATCATATTAAACATAAAGCTATTACATGCTTCATAAATACGTATATCGCTCCTTACTTGATAAAGACGTCTATCCACGCTGGCGGTGGACTCGACTTCCTCGCCACTGAAAAGTTACTTACTAGCTCTCATCTTTAAATTAGCATACCTACTTGGCTGTATTTTTTTTTTAAAGTTAGTTACAATTTTTGTCGATGGAAAAATAGAAGTGACAGTAATTAAAAAAATGGAGGATTATTTCAATTATAGAGTTGTTCAATTATAGTTGTTGTCATTTGAATCAAGATTAACAACTTTACTGACAATAGTCTTCGAGTGTCTCTTAGTTCGTTTTTTATTTGTGGTTGTGTTCGTACATGAAAATCTACATTTTGATTTGGCTAATCTGCTTACTTTGGAGAGTCAAAATCTACGTACTAGAAAATATTTTACCTAACAACGCTGGTGACAGCCAACATCTTACGTTCCTAATAATTTGTAAAAACTGCTAGAAAATATGTAGGTATGGATTGTTCAATACCACCGAATCGAAGCTAAACGTGTTTTTGGTTGGGATCAATATCTGTAACATTTATTTTCTGATTTCCAATTTCAAGATGTCGAAAAAGATACAAATGTAAGCGATGTAAATTTTATTTTGCTGGGTCCGTGAAAAATAAGAATCAACAACTCGAAGGCATCCTTTTTGCAAATATATAAATTGTCTCACAGGACAAGGTGTTTGATGATAATGAAATTTGAGTGCAAAATCCTTAATGTGCACTTCCCTTCTTTTTATTTTTTAGATATTTATAGATAAAGTTGAAATAATAATGTAAAGAATATATTTTGCGTCATCGGTCAGTTTATTTTAGGGTAATATATCTTCAGCCAAAATTAATGAAAACGTTTGCAACCACCACCTCAATAAAAACCGCTTCTGAAATAGGTACACACTGCTCGATGTGTCTTAATCAGCAGTATTTTCGAGCTTTTCAACTCCACATATTCCTATCAATCTACTATTTGTAAGTAAAAAACCAAACTTTCGATTCAGGTTTGAATGTAATACAGCATTGAATAAAATCAACAGAACACCGTAGGTTCAGGACCTTTTTTTTTTTAAAAACTTAGTCTTGTTTCAACAATTATGTTAGCAGTTATTACGATTGACTATAAAGGGTGCAAAATATAAAGGGTGCATTTGTTTTTGTGCAAAGATACATTTGTATCGAACCTTCAGGTCAATTCGATATTACTGAGAGATTTCCAGAAACCGTAAAATATAACAGAACAAAAGCAGGTCAGACTCTTTAAAACTTATATAGCTCCTCATGGATTGATTTTGGGAATAATTTATATTAATTTGTACTATGGAGAATCACGAAATATTTTGCAATTTATATTGCTACTTTGTCTAATGAAGCAACGACATTCGAATTTCTGGTATCAAATAAAATATTACATTTACTAAGAGACAGCGTTCTATATACTGGAGTTAAACTTAGTAGAAAACATTTTTAATAATAGGCGAACCTGCGAGTCAAATTTTTAGTACTATTACATTTTTAATATGTGAATGTCGAATGAAAATCAAATGTGACTTCAAAACTATAAAAAAAAGTGAAATTACCATCTGTGTAGATTAATAGACATAGTAAAGCTTACGCGTATTGATTCGTGACACTATTCAAGTGTGATGGTTATAAATAAAACAACAAAAAATGTTGCAGAACTTAAAAATGTGTGCGATCCGTTTGCACAGAAGCACCAAGAGAAAAATAAATCGGAATAATTTCAAGAATGTATCCCAAAATAAACCTCTGATTGATTAACCTCAGCTCCAATTAATAAAAATCTTAGGCCATTAATTACATGAATATGCATATAGCTCGAATTCCAATATGAACGAATTGACGACTGAAAAATCGAAACAAATAATATAAAGCATTGAATTCCTCTTCGCTTTCTTGAAATAGGTCAAGGTCAAGAGAAGAATAATTTATTCATTTATGTCTGCAAATTATCATCAATAAAAACATTTCTTTATTGTATTTGTAACTTTTGCCCATTCATGACATACTGATGGCTACTGTTTATCTCATTCGAACAACTTCAATTATGTAGCACAGATTTCAGCATGCTGAGATCACCACCTAATAAATGTTTTCTAGAGCCGCTCTGAAAGTTTGTTATTATTTGACTAAAACATCAAATCCCACGCACTTGAATTTTAAAGTTTCCCCTCCAATTTTCGTATCCTATTACACATTTACCTATTACACGTGCTAGTTGTTCGTAATTAACTTCAAACCATTATTTAATCATGTTGTTAGATTAAGAAGATTAGAAACTATCATTTCACCAAAGAATCACTACATACGATGATTTCACTATGTAAAAATGTATAGATTTATCTCAAAAATTACCTGTTTGATGATGGTACTGAATTATTATTACGAATATTTTCAAGATTGAATATGTTTTATGAAGGTTCGCGCACCCGGTCTCAATGAGTTCATTACCTGAAAAACCATCACATCTACTACGACAAATGCACTCTCTGCAAAAATTTGCCGACCACTGTTACTCTCGACTGCTCTACATTAACTAAAAAACTGAAAAATACATATCATAAACTCAATGTCTTTCACCAATAATGCTTACAAGAAATGCAAAAAAACCGCTCGTATAAAATTTGATCTTCCGCCTGATCTAGCTGAAACGCTTTAATTCGGTTTAAAATTAAGAGAGAAATCTCAACCTAATATAGCGCAAGCAGAGAATAAACAAAATAGCAAACAAATTAAGAAGATCTCAATCCCATTCCAACTGACAACAAGTTTATGCGACACACCCCAACTAAAGCACGAGCTGAAAGCTTGATGCGCAAAAAGCTCATTTGAATTCTAGAGTAGTGCTGCCAATTTTAGCGTTCGCGTTATCATTTGAAAAACGAAAATGGTTAAAGAAAAGTGTATCTTTAATCTGTTGTTGTAAAACGCAAGTTGAAACATATTTAGATTTTCGTATCCATATCGGAAACCTGTCAAACATATTCCTCTTGTGGCGATGAAATTATCACAGAATGCTATTTATTAATCACTATATGCGCCTCTCAACTGCATTTATTTGTATCCGGCCGTATCATTTTAAGTGACCTACACCACGTTGAAATACCTTATTTGTGAATGAATGAGTGGAAAATAAACAAAAAAGTTTCCAATCAAATTTATCTATTTGGTATGTGTTTGGCAGCACTTAAGGCGAGATTTTTGATAAATTAACTGCAAATACAATATTCCATATTTTATTTTATTTTATTAATTCACCAAACAAGGTACAAAATCTTATATAAAATAACAAAATAAAAATAAAATAGAAAAGTAAAGTTAAGTAAAAAGTAAAAACAAACAAGTTAAATAAGTAACAAACAAATGAAAAAAGTAACAAAAAGATTAATAAATAACAATCAATAAATAAAAACATTGACATATAAGCTATGGCTTAAGGTTTAGGGGTATGGATGGCATGCAAAAGAGAGGATTTGAAGGATGATTTGGAAATCGTAGGGGAATATAAGTGACTTATGCTGTTGAATATTCTGCAGCATCTATTTATAGGCTCATTTGCTGCATATGTCGTCGAATGTGAATATTCTTTTAGGAAACGATTGGACCTGGTGTTCCTCACAGGGATATTTATCGAAATTTTACTATTCAGGAATTCTACATTAATAGTGCCTCTAATGACGTCGAATATGAAGCAGGCCGATATCATTATTCTTCTGGAGGCTAGTGTCGATAGGTTTAAATGACCCAGTCGAAACTCATAAGGGGGTAAGCTATTAAAATCATAAGGGTTGTACAGTTCTCTCAAGGCGAAAAGTAGAAATTGTTTTTGTATTGACTCGAGTCTGTCACTGTAGGTTTCAAAAGCGGGATTCCAGCTAATGCAAGCGTATTCGAGAATAGGACGTACAAGTGAAGTGTATAAGGATCTTGTGACCCACAGACTACGGAATTCTTTGGCACGTCTTTTGATGAAACCTAGCTGTTTGTTCGCACGAGAAAGCATTTTATCAAAGTGTAAGGTGAAGCGGAGTTTTTCATCTAAGATAACACCGAGGTCAGCAATGTTATCAACTCGGGTCAGCATATGATTGCCGAGAAAGTACGTATTGTGTGTGACCGTGCATTTCCTAGAAAAACTAATAACTTGGCATTTGCTGATATTGAGAGAGAGCTTGTTTATATTGCACCACTGATCAAGTGAATTAAGCTTGGATTGGAGAAAGGGGGCATCCGATTTCGATTCAATAGTCTGATAAAGTTTGAGATCGTCTGCATAGAGTAAATGAGGTATGCCTGCTAGGACGTCAGATAAGTCAGAAATAAATATATTAAAAAGAAGTGGTACACCAGAGGTAGCACTAACGTTTTTCGATAAAAATCCTTGAAATTTTACACATTGTGTGCGATCGCGAAGGTAGGAGGTCAGCCAGCTGAGTAAAGACCCGGCAATACCAAATTTCTGAAGCTTTAGAATCAAGGTAGAATGGTCAACTCTGTCAAACGCCTTACTGAAGTCAGTGTAGACTGCGTCAATTTGGTATCCTTTTTCCATTTTGCATAGAACGTCAGAGATTAGAATTGTCAAATTCGTGGTAGTTGAGCGATATTAACAATGATTTTTCGTCATCTAAAGGCAGGCCTGTTGTCGGTTCACTGCAAAGTGTACAAACAATATGAGATGCATAGAGCAACTCACATTCAAAGGAGCAGCCTTGAAAAATAAATCACTTAAGAAATGTTATTCTGACATCCCATTGCGTATTTTATACCGCGGCTAGCATAGGATTTCAGCTTGGTTTTAACATTATCATTTTTATTTTTAGGAGGAGGTAATCAATTCGAAATTTTGAATGAAATAAAGAAAAACACTCGTGAGAAATTGCAAATATAATGTGTATTTATCATTTAAGTAAAAAATAACAAAAAACTATAATCCGTTACGATAAAAATTAATAGGAACCCAGATGAGAGCTGATTTTGACCTCACAGCCAAAATGATGTGAAATGGGTTTTCCTAGAAAAAGTACCGCTAGTTCCTATAATCCGTTTGTGAGGGAAGAGTATCGCGTTGCAGATATGATGACTATCAGTCAGACTTTGTTTTTGAACGAAATCATTATTCTGTAAAGAACAATACTGCAGTAAATCGCGATGGGTCGTCCCACTTTTATTGAAGAGCGAGAGTTCATAATAAACAATTTCAAGGACGGGAAATCTAAAAAAAAAAAATTGCTGAGATTGTTAAAAGGAGTGCTTTAACGGTTCAGCATATTATTGAACGTTTTGTGCGCGAAAATCTTGTATGAAATCGAGTTAAAAAACCTTACAATAATTTTTTTCCTGAAACGTAATGCCGTTGGATCGTGAGATGGTAAAAAAAAAATGTGCCCGGAAGAAACCTTTCATCAATCACAAAAACAGATTGCGCAGGATTGATTACGCTCGTGAACATCTGAGAAAGGACACTGCTTTTTGGGAAACCGTGATTTTGTCTGATGAAAGTAAATTTAATTTATTTGGATCTGATGGGCAAAAATACGTCTGGAGGCAACCAAATACAGAGCTCAATCCAAAACATTTAAGGGCCACTGTGAAACACGGAGGTGGACATGTTATGGTATGGGCATGTATGTCGCAAGCAGAGGTCAGAAATCTGGCTTTCATCGATGGTATCATGGACAAACACAAGTATTCGAATATTTTGCAAAGTGCAGAAAAATTGAATATAAGGGATAATTTTCGATTTTATCCGGACAATGATCCTAAGCATTCCTCCCAACTCGTTCAAACGTGGCTCATTTGCAGTTGCCCACATGTTATTCAAACACCTGCACAGTCTCTCGACTTATATATTATAGAGAAGTTGTGATCAGAGTTGGAGAAAGCCATCAGGAAATACACAATTAGCAACAGACAGGACCTTAAAAGAGCTTTGCAGGAAGGGTGGAACCAAATCCAACCAGAGTGCATGAAATCTTTAGTGGAACTCGTGCCCCGCAGATTGGACGCGGTTCTTAAGCAGAAAGGCTATCACACGGAATACTAGAAGAAATATTTTTAAATTTTATAGGATATTAAGAACTTGATACAATTTTTTTTTAAAGAAAACCATTACACATCATTTTGGCTGTGAGGCCCAAATCGGTACTTGTCTGGATTTTTATTAGTTTTTTTCGTAACGCATTTTTTCGTTACTTTTTTAATGAAATGATAAATAAACATTATACCTACAATTCCTCATAACTTTCTTTCTTTATTTCATTCAGAAGCTGACAGATATTGTCCATTTTTCATAAGATACACTGTATGTATCTAGAACAAAACTGGCCGTTGCGGTCGTCCTCGTATAAAATACATTGCCCGTGTTCCATTATTACTATTTAGTACTTGCAAGTACTTCTGTCTACTTCCAACTACTCGCGCTCTCGTTCCCGAGTAGTTCATGAGTAGTTACGCCTTTTTTTGCCGTGAGGTGGCTATTTGGTTGTCAATAGGTGGTTTTGGCTTTTTCATGGTTATGTTGAATGTTTTGGTAGTTGAAATTAGAAATATCCCTCATAATGTGTAGAAAGTTAAAAGAGGTAATTTTCTGCTAGCTGCTTTTACATTATTTATCGATTGTGGTAGTTTATACTCGTTATTTTCTCCCTTTATTTTCAACTGTTTTACATTTGAAAACTGCATATAATTTGACAGCTTAGAATCTGCTCGTGTGAACGAAGATGGCGTTCCTTTTGTGCTTTACTCCCAAGTACTTGCAAGTACTAACTAGTAAAAATAGAACACGGCAATTGAATGATTCTTTCCTCATTTATGTCAGCCTAGATTATGACACACAAAATCTTCGAGATGAACAGTAATGTTATTGATTTGTGATCACGGTTCCCTTCTTGTCTATAATCGCATAGACAACGTATATTGTCTCTAAAGCTTATCAAAGCAGAGAATAATTGATACGGGAAACTCGATCGTTTTGCGGAATAAGCCTCCGAAAGCAGAATCAAATTGGAATTGTTTTTGCGGGATGATTAAAATTGAAAATTTTTTATTTATCTTGAAAATTTTTTTTATTTGACAAAGTGGTTTCGAAAGCATGCACTGATTCTCATCAGACACCAGCATACAGTGCATACTTGACTGGTGTGACCACTTGCAGTTGGAAATCATTAATTGTTATTTACGCTGGTTGTGACAAATTTTAACATCTCCGACTTATATCCATGGAAATAATTTACTCATAAAGGTTATTGATTTGTGATCACGGTTCCCTTCTTGTCTATAATCGCATAGACAACGTATATCGTCTCTAAAGCTTATCAACGCAGAGAATAATTGATACGAGAAACTCGATCGTTTTGCGGAATAAGCCTCCGAAAGCAGAATCAAATTGGAATGATAAATATTCACCGTTGGAGTCTATAGTTTGTTGCCAACGTGTTGGCAAATCAAAAATTCCTTTTTTGAAAAAATTAATATTTTTTTGCCCCAAAAACTCTTCAAAGGACGCAATTACAGCGTTTTGGTTGGAGTAGCGCTTTTCTTGTAAATAGTTTCCCAGGCTCCGGAAAAGATGATAGTCTGTTGGTGACAGGTCTGGAGAATATGGAGGTTGAGCTAAAACTTCGTACTGCAACTCCTGTAGTTTTCGCATGGTCAAACGGGATACATGCGGTCGTGCGTTATAGTGTAACAGAATTGGTCCATGCCTATTCACCAGAGAAGGCTGTTTTAAACGCAATTTTGCGTGAATTTCGTCCAATTGTGCACAGTAGGTCTCTGCAGTTATCGTTTCACCAGGATTCAGGAACGAATAGTGAACGACGCCTTCTGAAGTCCACCAAATAGTAACCATGACCTTCGCGATCCAATCATTGTCCTGAACGCTTCCTATTATCATAGAGAATCCATTTTTCATCGCAAGTCACAATCCTCTTCAAAAATGGTCCTTTTTTATGTCGCATCAGCAGTGAAGAGGCTACTTCAACTCTCAGCATTTTGTTCCTTTCAGACAATTCGTGTGGGACCCATTGATTGAGTTTTTTCACTTTTCCAATATTTTTGAGACAGCGACTAATGGTTGATTTCGATACATTGAAGGTCTCAGCAAGGTACTGTAAAGTTGTCGATGTATTCCTCTCAACTTCTGCTCGCAGTTCGTCATCATTAACACTGCTGCCTTGTTGACCACGTGGTTCGTTGTCCAAGTCAACATTTCCTTCTCGGAAATTGGCAAACTATCGTTGCACTGTGCGTTCGTTGCAGGTATCTGGTCCTAACACCTGATTAATTTCTTTCGTCGCTGCAGCTGCATTTTGTCCTTTTTTAAACCTAAACAGGTAAACGACCCGAATATCTCTTACTGTAAACTATAAGAGCGAAAAGGACAGATATAGGAAACCACACGGGTAATAAATTAGGCACTAAAACAAAGGCAAAAAAACATTTTCAAACACAAAACTTATTTTGAATTTTACCAAACAACTCTGTTCACCATGGGATCACTTTTAATACTGTCAGGAAATCCGACATTTGGTAAGAAACTACCTGATATATCTTTCTTTTTCTTATAGTAACATGTATGATGAAATAATAAAATTTTTAGAAATAACATAAAACATAAACCGAAATTAATGAAAGAAGTTGTGATCATTTGTTTTTGCATATTATTTTCGTGTCACAATTATTTGTGCACGTGCGAAATATCGATCTATGAGAATCATGGATGATTAGATTGGGCACTTTGCGCATCGTACGTGCAAAGTAATGGGTTTGCTTACTTCAGGTCATTTTTCGCATCATTAGGTTGTTTTTAAATAATTTGAAAATGCCCCAAGAATGCGAAGCTAACATTGAGCGAAGGTCAGTTATCAATGATGAATAAAAAACAGAGTCCCTGTGCCAGCACTTTCGAAAAAATATGGATTTCATAGAAGTATCATCCATTATTGGTAATGAATTCAAAGGCTAAACTCGGAGACATGTTTTCCATAGCCGTTAGATGATGATTTTTCCGATAGATTTCTATGTTTGTGTTTTTGTGGATGTGTTTGTTTTTGGGTGTGTTTTTTGTTTGATTGTTTGTTTAGTGTGTTGCCTTCTCGTGTATTTTTTTCATATATTTTGGTGTTTTTCTTAGATTTTTGGCCCCTGCTATCACCCCGAGACCCGTACGAGGATTGTCGTGGAATTACTTTATTTTACTTTTACCACTTTTCAGCCCTCTGACGGTTTGCGTTTCCCGGATGAGGACCATCAAGTCGAGTTCTACCCAAAGTAATTCTTACAGAGAAACTTAGAGGTGTGTCTTTTCTTAAGAGCATAATTTTATAGAGTTCCTTTATTAGATGGAAACTTGAGAATCGTTTAACGTCGGTAACAAATTCCCCTCCATACTTTTTCAGAAGCTTATTTTAATTTTAATAAGTAAATCCTATCGAATTAGAGCGGATGATTAATGATGATTTAGGTAGATATTTCCATTTGGCTAGTTACTAATAAATTAAAAATAAATGTTAATAAAATGTATTACTTGATCTTCAAACAAAAAAATAAAGAAGACATATCATTTAACATCTTGATTAACGACCAACCCATTGGTAGACTAGAAAACATGATTTATCATGCTTTTGTAATTCTATCTATTAGTTATGCTAGGCTTAAGTGGAGCCAAACTTCTTCAACAAACCTGGCCATCCTGAGCAGAACTCTAAGTAAGGCAATTAAGGCAGTTCACAATCTGAGTCCACGGACTCTTGCACTGTCTAATGATTTGAATGCAATTAATAGGTTTAATTGCTTCCGGGGTCTCGATATTGACTCTGCTGTATCTAAATTGTACGGTATTCTTACTGAGCTAATCTCAACGAATACTCTTGTTTTCAGTTCTCGTAGCCCCCGTGACCCTCCTTGGTTTACCATAAGGGTAAAGAGTGCCCTTAGATATAAGAATTCAGCGCGTTTGAAACGTTTGTATTCTCGGTCTGGTGAAGATTATGCTATCTTCTCCCGTTTACATTCCTCTGCCAAGAAGGAAATTAGATTAGCACTACTCAGCTATTCCTCGTCTGTTCAAACTTCTTTGAACTCGAATAACCCTAAAAGTTTCTTATCTTTTGTCTGCTCCTTAAAAGCTTCCTCTTCTCTTCCTGACTCCCTAGTGTTTAATGACTTAAACTGCTTCCAATCCTCTTGACATTTGCAATATCTTTGCTATGTTTTTTTCTTCTGTTTACATTATCCCATCCATTTCTGCTACTGACTGTTTTTCCTTTGATTTCCCAGCTAGTCTCTCTTCAGTCGTAACTAGCCCCATTGAGGTTGAATTGCTCTTGTCCTCACTTGACTCTAACTGTTCCCCGGACCCGGCTGGTATTCCCAATTTTTTCGTAAAAAATATTGCGTCTCTCCTTTCAGTCCCTTTAGCCATCTTATTCAATGTCAGTCTCGGTGATGGTAAATTTCCGTCCTCTTGGAAACTCTCTAACATTCTTCCCATTTTCAAATCGGGTGATTGAAACCTTGCTACTAACTATCGCCCTATCTCCATACTTCCTTGTCTTTCCAAAATTCTGGAACGCTTCGTTTTCAATCGTGTCTATAATATCCTCTACTGTGTCTTTGCAGCGCAACAACTTGGCTTTGTAAAAGGCCGGTGCACCTCTATGAAACTTGTTGGATGCAATCGCTTCTGCAATTGACAGCAACAATCAAGATGACTTCATACTGATTTTGCAAAAGCTTTTGACACTGTTAATCATATGCTGCTTCTTATCAAACTGAGGCATTATGCCATTCGTGAACCTTTGCTTTCCTGGATCTCTTCCTTTTTAGCTGATCGCACTTACGTTGTCTCCCTCTTTGGCTTGTCATGCTCACCTTTCTCCCCTTCTTCTGGTGTTCCTCAAGGTTCCATCTTAGGACCACTTTTGTTCAATCTATTTATCGATAACCTTCCCACGGTTTTTAGGTCTTCATGTCTTCTATATGCAGATGGTTTAAAAATCTCCCGAGTGATAAAAAATACTGCTGACTCTCTGCTTCTTCAGAATGGTTTGTATGCTCTCTCTGGTTGGTGTAACTTGAACTGTTTGTCCCTTAATGTTTCCAAGCTTCACACACATGTCTTTCCTTATGTTATTGATGGCACTATCCTCTCTTGTGTTGATCATTTCTCAGATCTTGGGGTCACATTTTATCGCAAACTAAAATTCGACATTCATGTCCTTACTGTCACTAGCAAAGCTTCTCGGATTGCTGGTTTCGTGGTTCGTTCCTGCCACAAGTAATTTAGTATTTCTACTTATGTCCACCTGTTTATTACCCTAGTCCGTTCGGTGCTTGAATACTGCAGTCAAGTGTGATTTCCTCGTTTCAAATACCTCTCTGATGCTTTTGAATCAGTTCAGCGCAGGTTAACACGTACTTTACTTTTTAAATATAGTCTGCCGTATTTACTCTATAGTGAACGTCTATCTCTTCTTAACATTCCTCTTCTTGAGCAGCGCAGAGTTTACTTGGATGAGAGTTTCCTGTTCAAAATCTGCCGCGGTTACCTATCTTCCTCTTTAGCATCTTCGTCCATTGAGCAGGAATCCGTAAGGCCAATCAGGTCCTCCATTCTATTTAAGTGCCGTATGCTCGTACTGACACTTTTTTCTACTCTCCCGTTTTACGACTCTTACGCACTCACAATAGTCCACAGCTTGGTTCTCTTCCACAATCTATTGCCATTTTCAAAAATATGGTTCGAAGCAAAATGTTTGATTCTAATTAATTAATTGTATTTTCCATTCTTGTTTATAATGGATTCTTTCTTTTCTTTTTTACTCTACTTAATTTTATTTTATTATTTATTACTTTAAGAATTTTTTTTTATTTTTATATATACTTATATATGTTTGCTCTTTAGCTTCTAATTTGATTTTGTTTTTTTTTTTTTTGTTTTTTCTATGTTTCTAATTAATTTAATTTTCTATTCTTTTTTAATGGATTCTTTTTTTGTTCTACTTAATTTTACTTTATTTAATTTACAACTTTAATTATATTTTATATACTTATATTTATATTTACTCATTTACTTCTTACTATTTTTATTTTTCATTGTATCCAATCTATAATTGGGCAGTTTGCCTGTTGTATTGAATACGCACCAAATAAATAAATAAATGAATGAGCTACCTTTCACAAATGGGACACCATGCCACGGAAATTTTCTCTGACAATGACCAGAGAAATGCATAGCTATGAAACAAGATCAGCAAATTCTTATAGATTGCCTCTAGTCAGTACCAATAGAGTAGAGATGGGCAAAATGCCTCATGACACACCACTGATCGCTCTTTTTTTTAGAGTATTTTACAGTATTGCGCCGTACTCTCAGTACACTGTTCGCTTCGCATTTCATTAAGTTTATTCAAACGAAAGCTTTCGCTCACAGACTATGCTGTGCTTTTTTCAGGCGCTGCACTGTAAGAAAGAGCTATGCCTCATGAGCCATGAGGCATTTTGCCCATCTCTACAATAGAGGCCCTAATGACCCGAATCTTTCAGCTATATCGTTGTATAATGATATGCCTGATGATTTAAAAAACAACGTATCGTGTTTCCTTACTAGAAGGAAGCGGAAGCAGTATGTTCTAAACCTATTTTAAAAGCTAATGAAAAAAACACTGATTTTTCATCTATTTTTGATATAAATATTTTTATTTCATTTTAGTTTTTTATTTTTTATTCTTATTTTTCTTATCTAACTTTAGTTAGTTCTTATCTGATTTATATTTTAATTTTTTAAATTTGTTATTACACTCTAACCAATTCATACTAGTGATGGGCGTTTCTGTTGTTTTCAGAAAACGAAAACGAACTGTTTTTTTCCAAAAACAACTGTTTTTTGAAACTTTTTGAAAACTTTTTTCACTCGACCAGCAGCAGATTGATACTGGGTGTTACCATTAGTGATGGGCGTTTCTGTTGTTTTCAGAAAACGAAAGCTATTTGGAAAAAAACAGTTTGAAAAAAACTGTTTTTTTCAAACTGTTTTTTTCAAACTGTTTTTTTTTCAAATAGTTTTCGTTTTCTGAAAAAAACAGAAACGCCCATCACTAATGGTAACACCCAGTATCAATCTGCTGCTAGTCGAGTGAAAAAAGTTTTCAAAAAGTTTCAAAAAACAGTTGTTTTTGGAAAAAAACAGTTCGTTTTCGTTTTCTGAAGGGAGAGCAGTTTGGCTTACTCCGAGAGAGATTCATAAACTGCAAGGGAAAAACTTGCTGTTATTCCAAGTGGCACTTCAATCTCCTCCGAAATCGTGTTATGGTATGGTTTTAGATCGGTTCCAAAATTTCTTAAAGCTTTTTAATCCAACTCCTATCACCATCCCACCTCCAAATCTTTTAGTATTCAATGAACATCTTGGTCCGTTTACAGCTCTCACTAAACAATACCCAGATAGTTAGTTCATTGAAAATTTCAATAGACGGTCAGTAGCTGAAAAAATGGGAATGCATACATAATAGCACCAGATGGCGCCAAATCTTCTTTAGGGATGGGCTGTGCAATATTGGAAAAACAACACTATAATATCTCTCTCATATCCCTTCCTGCATCCATTACTGCTTTGAATGCTGAGCTAGTAGCCTTTAAATATGCAATTTCAACTGCTTTTAACCACAACATTAGTTACACTTCTATTATCACAGATAATCTATTGGATGATCACATTTAGAAAACAGCAAACATTTTAATCATGCTATATACAATACATGGGTTTTATCACATCAAAACTCCTCTATTAGTTGATGGATTATTGGATTATTCAGCTTCTTAAGACAGTTGATACTGAAACCAAAAATGTGATAATTGAGGATAACATTGCTTGAAATAGATTATGACGAAGTTTCAGAATTAATCCTTGATGATGTTGATAGAAATGCAAGTGGACTACCGAAATAAAATTACTAATCTTTGTAGAAGCCCTTGGTTGATAATAGATTAGGTTTGCAGCGACTCAACTTGGTTTAAAAGCCTAAAAACTAGTGCTAATAGCTCTAAATGTATTAATAGACTTGTTGAACAACCCTAATTAGGAAAACCCTGGAAGGTTAGACACAATAGACCACCTAATTTTCTTTTGCCCACAATATTGCTTGCCAAAACCAAATTTTAAATTCTTTATTCGATATTCTTCATATGTTACTGTTAATTTGACCAAAATTAACTCACTAATAAATATTGTTCTTCCTCATTCCAATATTAATGTATAATGGAAGATATTACTTAATTACTTATCCATATTGACTTATAACAACTAAGCTTAGATTAAGACATGAATCTTGAGTACGATGTTGGAACACATAAAACAATCCACTATCACATATCCACACAACACTATATAATACACCAAAATTCATTTATATAGTAGGCTAAGAAAAATGTAAATAAAAATATTGAAAAATAAAAATCAATAATATACTTTGTAAAAAGGTGTCAAGACTTGTTTTTCTTGATAACATTAAAATTAAATTTTCATAGGAAGTATTTACTTCCAAATTAAAATTTACTTCTAAATGGGTCAACACATAACACAACCCACAACGACTTTTTCAATGTTAAGACTGACGTAGTAGCGTATTCGATAACACTGGTTTTTACAGTAAGGCCATAAGCCGAACCCCAATTCCTTGGAGAGGGGACCAAGTATCAAAAAAATGTACTGTGTATCATCTTTTATAGTTTCTTATACCATGGTATCGATACCGTGGTATGAATACCAGCTGTTTCTCAACAGTATTAGCTCCACTAATAGCAGATCACTCTAATGATTTAATAACCGCTTGCTAAACGTCGAACGGCTAAACTCGACTTGATGCACCGCATAGACGTTAGACGATTTTGCCGCCGATAGATGTCTGGCTAGTATTTTTGTGTTTTTGTGGTTGTGTTTGTTTTGGGCGAGTGGGTTTTGCTTGCTTGTATGTTTTATTTGTGTGTTTTTCTTCTCGTCTCTTTTTTGTATATTTTTGTGTGTTTTTCTTCAATTTTTTACCCTGCTACCACCTATTCGCCCTCTGGTGGTAAAATTTCTCGGCTGTGGTGCAGCAAGTCGAGTTTTACCATCATGATAACTCAAATATCGAAAGAGTTGGAAAAACACGTGCGATGCGATGATCGAAGCAAAGAAAGGATGGAATTTGATTTCACCTCAATACACCATTCGAACTGAAAACGGAAAACAACCGTAGGTTGCATCGATTATTATCCATTGTCACGTCATCCAAACACATACGAAGTCGATGTATTGTCTGCTTTGCCGTTAGGATCAAAAATTAAAATGTCATGTATGGTGCGACAGCCACAGTAGCCCAACCAACACACTAATACTATCATTTAGCAATGCGAAGACCTTTCGAAAAGTTGGCCTGAACGATCAAAGCATCAAATTTGAATAAATCACAGCTCTGCAGTAACAATTTCAATGTCTCAATTCAATTGAATCAAAATTATTCTAGAACTATTTTAAACTGGAAATATTTTAACCTTTCTCACATTAGCTTCGACGCAGAATATAATTCCAACTTCTCACGTCCGATGCCGAATCCCGCAACTCTAGCAATCATTGTGTGACTTGTTGGTACGGCGGCTGAATGACAATCCCCTATCAACTGGCCTTAATACGATCGGCATGGCTTATTGCGGCTCCCACTAGCGTGATATAATTACAAAAACTCCTTGCATAAAAATGGCCTTTAATGTATTTTTCAGGAATAAATTTTTCCTGCATTTTCATTTGTTTTTTCAACAAACTAAAATCAACACAACCTTTCAGCCGCACCTTGTACAAAAAATGAATTTATTACCGGTGTATTCAAAAAAAATTCAGATACATTTTATTTAAAATTTATTATTAGTTTGTTTAGTTGTTGTGGGACATTTCTGGGATAACATTAAGTGCTAATACACAGAAGGCTCCTTATATCTGCGATTTACATATGAATTCTTATATTATTGCAAATATTAAACAGCAATAAAATTGAGTAACATTCATTATTTATAAAAAACCTCACACATTTATTTGCACTTATCACTTAATATCTAGTAGTATTTATTCTATCTATTCTATATCTAACACAGAAGGTGTATAAAAACATTAATTTTAACCTATATCTCAGTTACTCCGTTTAACTTTGCCAAAACCGGAAAATCCCATCACGGCCATAAGATCATTTTGACTAGAGTTCGAAGTAAATTCTGAATCATTATCTCCTAATGCTCTCTTACGATCCCTTTTCTTTTCTTTTTTGTGTTCTTTATACCGTTCTTCTTCCTCTTTAGCTTCTCGTAATCGTCTTTCAAGCTCAAAATCATTGCGTTTTTCTTCGATTTTTCTCTTGTTCGCAATGAATCTCATCTTTACTTGGTCAACTGTGCTTCGTTCGACTTTCATCGACATTCCGAGATTGCGTTGATGTTTTTTCCCGTTTATATGATCCAGGAAATTAATTGAATCTTTAACGACACAGTCACAAACATTACAATAATAGCCTCCAGATTGTGATGTAGGTGTATTTTTGTTAATAACAATACTCTTGCCAAGTTTGCTGTCCAAATCAACTTTATATTCCCGCTGCTTTAAACTTTCTCGCTGAACAGGCTCTGAAAGAAGTATTAGAATTCAAATCTTAAAAATTATGAAACTAAATAAATTTATACAGAATCATATTTGGTGTTGTTTATTAAACACTGGTTTCTAAACACACTAAACTAAATTAGTTTTACATTGAATGTTATGGCAGAATAAGCATGAGCACAGTGTGGTAAGTAAATTTGAAACAACTGCTTGTTATGTGCATGATGTTTTGCAGCAAAAGTAGGAACATTTTCTCAATCGTGGGAAATTTTTCAATACACATTTTTTCTTATAGGCAATTTTAACGGCTATTCTTAACAGTCGAAAGTCTAACAACCGTAGACTTAACGATTACTTTATTTCTTGAGTCACCGTAAAGTTTTCCGTTTGGATCATATTAGAATGACTAGTAATTATTTTCAGCAACAAAGTAAGTATTTATGGCGTATCTCTTAAAGATTCAGCAGTTTGCTTCACTTTTAGTTTGAAACGGTTCATCCAAATAAAATTTGCGAACATTTTATAAATTTAATTCCTCCTATATCGCGTCATCTTTTAATACGGTTTTATTCTTAAATTTTTCTTATAACAAGTCCTTTCCACAACACGATGTAGGAAACAAGATATGTACAATGAAAAACAATACCTAAAAATAAGGTCATTCGTTTTCTAGAAATGTTGTCCAATTTTTATACACTTTGGCAGAAAATCGCAACACTCACGCATGAACGAACTTTTTGCAATGAAATAACAAAAAACAAAACGAATAACACCTTTTGGCATTTTTTTGCCTGATGTGGGGCATTCTTTGGAAGTTTTTGGAAATTACTCTTAAAACAGCTCAAAAAAGGAACGTTTTATCGTCAAACTACCAAGGCACGAAAAATTCACTCTTGTTTTTCGAAGATCCCCGGACATTTTTCGGAACTCATATGATTATTCGAACGCTTATAATTATTATACATTTAAGTTGTTTTTTGGGAAATTTTCCCAATACAACCTTTATCCGAAATTCCGTCAATAATATTTTTATGACTATGTGCAGCCGGTGTTTATGGTGTTGCTTTTTACCTGCTGGCAGTTTTGATTTCTATTTTACAGACAGCTGCATTCGTACTCAATCCACATAAAAGTCAGGACTTAGTTTCCCCAGGCAATAATTACAATTTCGACATCGTCTTGGTAAGTTCGAAAAATCGCCTTAATATGTCCAAACATTGTGAAATATCCCTGAAGAAGCGTTCTGCGGTCTGTACTCTTAGTGAAGAAGGATATTCTTACGAGCAGATTGTGGCCGGTTTTAAAATATCAAAGACCGCTGCTTGGGCGATTATTAAGAATAAGGAATAAATGGGCAGTATTGTCAACAGAAATCGTTCCGGAATTAAGAGGAAGTCGTCTGTCAGAGACGACAAGTTAATAGTTGTCAAAAATAAACGGAACAGACAATCGGTTCCCGAAATAACAAATGAGACCAACAGCAACCGTACAGATTCCATAGTTGTTTTAACAGTAATAATACGTCTGAAAGAAGCTGGTCCGTTAGGAAGAGTAGCAACAAGGAAGCCTTTCCTTCGACCTGCAAATACGAAAAAAAAGTTTAAGTTGGGCGAAGGTGTAAAAAGATTTGACTTTCATCAGTGCAAAAAAAATCCTTTGGACTGACGAGTCCAAATTTGAAATTTTCGGATTAAGCAGGCGTGTATTTGTTCGTTGACGTACCGAAGAGCGGTATTGTGCCTACAGTTAAACATGGAGGAGGAGGAAACGTCATAGTTTGGGGATGTTGCGGTGGAGGATCCACTGATAACACCAAGGAATGACACAAGAAGATATTGGAGGAGCATACTGTGCCATCAGGAATTAGAATTTGTTTTTATTTATATGTTAAACTAATTTTAACAATACTATACATATATTCATGGTTTAACTACACTACTCCACCTTGTAAGTTATAGCACCTTGAATTAGGCGTGAGGTGTCTTGAAATGTGCTATCTATGTTGATAATATGTAGATACTAGTTACCATTAAATTTTTGTTTTTAGTTTAAATTTTTGTTTTAGTTTAAATCTGTTTCATTAATGAGTGAGCTTATAAGATGTAAATTTGTAAAAAAAAATTGGTTAATATAAAAATAATACAATAAGCCAATAAGAATTCAATACGAACAACAGTAGGGTACAAGAAGATATCAAAAATTTACTATTTTTTGAGGTTTTCATATATGTACATTGAATTCAAATCAGTTGTCAATAAAATCATAATATATCGTGCTTAAATTATATAAATCCATGCTTGCAAAAATTTAGCTATAGTATAACTGCTTCAATTTTTTCTTGAAATCATTTGTATTCTCGATTCTTCTTATTGCTTGCAGTAGATCATTGAATAAATTGATTCCTGCATAAGAATCTAGTACGATTTGTCTAGTACGATTTGGTAGCAGAAGTGCCCTTTCGGAACCGTCTCTTGTAATATTTGTATTTGTTTTTATTTTATTAGCTGCAAGATCTTTTAAAATTTGGATTGTAGTATACAATTTGTATATTTGGTCAATTGGTAGCACTTTCAAACAAAGAAATAGGTGTTCAGTGTCCAATAGTCTAAGTTTCTTAAGCAGGATTTTTAGTAGTGATCTAATTATCACATTTACCGGGTTTAAGGTTGTCTGTAATACACAGCCCCACGCAATTATTCCATGCTCGAAAATACTGTGTATTAATGCGAAGTAAAAAGTTCTGATTGTGTGTATCGGCAGAAAAGACCGAATTTCAAAACAAGCTGGTATAATTTTTCTTAATTTACTGGTGACATTTTGGACTTGTTGATTCCATCTTAAACGTTGGTCAAATATAACCCCTAGAAATTTAGTTTGAGTGACTCTCATAAGTGGATCACAGAGGCAGTCGGTATTACAGTTATTAGAGTGGTTGGAAATATTCAGGATCCCAGGTAGTCGACGTTGGTTGGCTGCGAAGGTCATATAGTTTGTTTTCTGATAGTTAAGTGTAAGGGAATTATCATCAAGCCATTTTTTTTTTAGAATACCAAAACTGTACTCTGTTCTTACTTTTACTCCACTCCATTCGCTATCTTGAACATAAAGTAATGTATCATTTGCAAATGATATTAATTTACCTTTGATTTGCTGTGCGCAAATATCATTAACGAAAATTAATAAAATAACTGGGCCTAATACTGTTCCCTGCGGAATACCCTATATTTGGAGTTATAATACTAGTTTTGTAAATTTGTGGAAATACTCCTGTTTGAAAACTAAGATTACATAAATAAGTTAGGGGTTTGCCAACATAAGATTTTCAAATTTTCTATTATCTTAATAACTTCTCCTTCCGTAACGGTTTCAATATCGTTGAAAATATCTCTTACACTTATTTGTGAGCCAATTGTAATAGAGTTGGCATTGGCGTTGATCTGAGCTGCCATATTTTTTCCAACGTTGCAAAAATGTTAGTTAAAAGTGTTGGCAATTTGTTCTGCATTCTGTTCGACTGTCAATATCGTAGTACCAACTTCTAGGGCTTGTATAGCCTCAGATTTATCGCCTTCCAAACTTTTATTCCATCATTTCTGGCATCGTATATCATTCTCCTAAAATATTTAACCTTTGTCAAAAATATTAATTGGTTTAATTTGTTACAATCTTTTTGATATTATTGTCTCAATTTTTCATTGCCTGGGTTGTTTTTAAGCGCTATAGATAATTTATGTTTTTTCCTAACTGAACTCACTAGTCCTATGGTAATCCAAGGTTTCCGCTTTCGATTTTTACTACCGATGTTAGTAGAGACACTGCATTCTCTTACGAAATTATCAAGCGTAAAATGAAAGGCTCTAGCACATTCGTCAACATTATTATTAGATAGTACCTGGTCCCAAGTTTCATTGGTTAACTTGTTAATTAGATGTTCATAATTAATTTTTTTTAACAATTTCAGGCTTAGTATGTACCCGGCTACTGGTTTCTGTTTGTTTCTGCAGCAATAGCACTACAGTGCTTCTGTGGTCTGAGATATTTGAATTTACCAAAGCTGAAACAATTTTACTGGAAAATGATGATCTTATGTTAGAAAATATGTGGTCTAAACAACTATCTCCGCATTGGTTAATGTAAGAACTAAAACCTAGTTCATTTAATAAGCTCAATTAGTCCTGCTGGCTTCCAATCAAGATATACACGTCAAAATCTCCCGTTAGCACTACATTCTCATTTTTAATTTCTTTTAAAACTGCTTCTAATTCTAAGCAGAATGTGTCTATGCTAAAATTCGGCGATCTATATGCAGCCAAAATTTATAATGGAATCTTGTTTTTTAGAAAAACCTTGATTGCTAGAGCAGTTGCGCCTGTGAAAGTGCGTTCCCCTACTCTAGTCACATTGAAAGTATTTTTTACGTACACTTCAACTCCGCTGTTTTGATTGATAGTATTCTCACTTCTGTAGCCTGAATAACCGGTAAAGTAAAGTGTTCCAACATTCACTTAAAATCAAAACATCGAATTGATGTTTTATTGTTGATAGTGTAAGAATTAGGCTATTAACATTTTTATTGATGCTGCGAATGTTCGTGTGGTATATGCTGAAACGCCAAGTATTTGGATTGATTTGTCTAATAAGGTCGTTGAGACTAGTGTATGAAAGCTCGTTACAAGCTGACAAGTAATGTAAACATACCATTAGGTCACCACTATCCATTGCAGCGAGCAGGGAATTTGATCGAAATGTTCAACTTATGGGTTAGTTCCGTGCCGAGCTCCCACCGCATACATCTAGTATGTAGGACAGTGATTTCTATTATAGCCTGAACAATGTTATCATTAAGAAAAACCTCTTTATCGGCTGTACGAAATTACGTTTTTATAATTCTGTACCGCTTAGTGTTTTGGAAGGATTTATGTGTTTCTATAAGCATGATAAACAAAATGAATGTGATTATTTTTTCGTCGATGATGTGACAAATATAGCTATGTATGTAAATGTTCTTTGATTTTTTGATGAGATATATGCACATATAAATGATGGTATAGTAATTAGTGTAAAAGTGGTTATGCTTATTTCTTAAGATGAAAAATGATTTTATGTTTAAAATCCGTTCTCCATCTACCTTCCTGCACATGATTTTACCATCACGGCACCAAACATATTTTTAATTCATCTCATTTGCCTTGGTTTTAGCCATCCAGAAGAGTTTGCGAAAGTATGGGCTTAGATATTCGTTAATGTAGTATTTTTTGTTTCCGAAGCTATTTTTACCACGAAGACTGTTTAGAAGAGAAAAGCGCAGCATGCTCAGATGATTTGAATTTCATGATAATTTTCTGGACTTCATCCTCGTTCCTCGTCACAAGTGGACATTTGTTATAGTTTCTTCATTTATTCCGTGATGCTTTTTACAAAATTGCTGCACGTTCTTCAAGGTGCTTGGATGTTGATTCATTTGTAAGCCGGATATTTCAACCATGTCCTTGTTCGCTTCCTGTTTTCTTGCTTCCAGTTGGTTTATACTCTTTGTTTTTTGTGCATACTCCAATTCTAACTCATGGATCTTTGTATACATTGATTTAATTTCTTACGTCATCTCGTTTTTGGGTCATAACAGTTTGTTGTTGGTTTGCCAAAAAGTTATTACTTTCTATTAAGCTGTCTATTTTTTTCATCAGCTGTTGAAACTCTGTCGTACGTTCGATTAACTGAACAGATGAATTCCCCTTTACGGGTATATCATCTCACCTAGACATTTGGCCCTGTTTCTTAGAGCATTTTTTGCATCTCCATTGTTTTATCTTGTTTTGCTCTTTCAGATATGCAAGATCAGGTGGAACAAGACCCGTAGATTTGATGTGGATTACCGTGCCTCAACCACAGCAAGTGATATTGTCTTTGTTTCCTCGCTGAACAGGTTTGTGAAAAACACTGCATGATGCCATATTCTTTTCTCGGAAATCTCGCTTTTCTAGCAATATGATTAAAAAAAGTAAGCTGTAAACGATCTGCGCGATCACTTGATATAATTTTTCGATGCGTGCAGTAATTCAGCTTAAATTTGATTGTATATGCGGTTATTGTCTTTGAAGCCAGATCACTTTGGAAACACGTGAAACTAGTAGTAGGGTTAGTGCACCTAGAGATCACTTTACACGTCTAACTAGTAGAAGAGCATAATGACTACTGAATAGATGAATCATTCATTTTTCAAGAAGACAATGATCCTAAGCATTCATCACATCTTTGGAGATTGTTATTTGACAAGCTGGAAAGGAACAATGTACTCAAACGGATGGTATGGCAGCCACACTCTCCGGACTTATCTCCTGTCGAACTTTTGTGGGACGAGCTGATAGAAAGGCCAAAGCTCTATGTCCTACAAGTTTGGAAGACCTTTGGGAAAACCTTCTTCAATGTTGGAGCGAGAGCACACCAGAAACTTTGGAGAAATTTCAAGAGGGAACACCAAGAATCTGTGAGGCAGTCATAAAAGGAAAAGGTGGATATGTAACAGAAAATGTGTAATGATCTTAATTTATGTATTACTACGCTTTATTATTCTTTTTTCAATGAAATATATCTTAAGGAATACAAATCTGTGGCACAACTCCATTGCACTGTTTTATTCAGAAACATCTCCATCCATATTTGCAAAAATATTAATCGTTTGAATAATTATGAGCGGCATCCTCAACGTAGATAATCGTTGATGCATTTAAACGATCTTTTGTGAATTGTTTTAATGTGATTCAATTTTTCCAGCGTTCAAAACCAATATTTAAAAAAAAAATAATATTTTAATAGAAAAACCGATTTTTCCTTTCGAACCTAGATATATTTATTTTTGTGACAAATATCGATATTTCGAGATTAATCTGCCCTCTTCTTCAGTTTCTATCGGATTACCCTCGAAATATCGATATTTGTCACAAAAATAAACATATCTAGCTTCGAAAGGAAAAATCGGTTTTTCTATTAAAATATTTTTTTTACAAGCTAGGAAAAAATTGGTACACATTTAAAACATACAATATTTTAATTTAAAACCCAGTTTATTTTCTTTAGAAGCTATATAAATTTTAATTTCTCGATAGATATCGATATTACCACGGTAATCTACCCTCTTCTTAAACATTTATAGGTGTAATCCTAATAGGTATGTTTCCGTACTCCAGCAAACTGCAGCAGTAACAGAATTTGGAAGCTGGCTTCTTTTTGCTGCAAAATTTGGCTTGCATTTGGCTTGCAGCAAAAGTACGGAAACGACTTGCTGCGAATCTATTTTAATATATAGAAAAAGCAAATTGCGCCTCGTAAATTCCTGGACAAAATAAGCATCTGTGAGCAAACTACCAAAAATATTTCATTAGTTTTGAATATAAAGGACTGCACAAATTTAAAGCGATTGAAAAAATTTGGTACACTTTTGAACATTGGTTATCCTGTTTTTTGCGTTTTTTCAATCAAAAAAATGATTCCCAGTTCGTCAAAAAAAATTTTCTGTTCTAAATTTAGGCCCGTGCAGTCCTTTATATTCAAAACTAATGAAATATTTTTGGTAATTTGTTCACAGATGCTTATTTTGTCTAGGAATTTATGAGGCGCAATTTGTTTTTTTTTCGGTGGTGCTGCGGCGATCCATTTTGCTTTCTAATATTTTTTTCCAAAGAAAATTTTAACTTTTAGTAGATGTATGTAAAATTTCAAATCGATATCTTGAATAGTTTTTTTTTTGGTAGCTGTTTAAAAAAAAAAAGTTGATTTTGAGCAGTTTAACAGTGGACTAACCCCTTAAGTAGATTTTAATTACATATCCATATTAATTACATTTTTCTTTGCATTTCGTTTTTTTATTCGTATCCATAAAATGCCTCCTCAAATAAGCCTGAAAAATTGTAGTGCACATTTGCGCTGGTTGGTGTCCAGCCGTCTATTTATCGGAGTTTTCTATGTGTTTAACCTCTCGTACACATCTAGCTGTGCTGTACTTCCTTGGTCTTGGACTTCCTTGGAAACGTTATCCCATATGATGTTATGTTCTTCCTCCAGGATGTGTTTCGCTGCTGCTGATCACACTAACTTTGTGTTTTTTTTATACGCTGAGGCGGCTTCCTACTCATGTTCCGTTAGTTTAACACCAAACAATCGCTTCGTTAGGCCGATGTGTACTTTATCGCATTTCAGGTAAGTGATCTTGTGAATCCCTCATTTATCTTATCGTTCACGTGACACAGTTAAGACCTTTTGTTAGCCCTACTGGTCTGAATTGCCTTTATATCAATTATATCGTTCAATCACCTCCCGAACTTTCTTGCCAGCTGCAAATTGAAACGTCTCTTGACACAGCGCGAGATTTTGTGTAACTTAAATGACTTAAATAACCGATCACGCTGTATTCTACCTTTCTTCTCTTTTTTTTTACACAATAACACAATGGGGTCAGCTTTATTGCAGAGCCTCTTCCTCCTAGCAGCAGTAAGCCGCTTAGTCAAGAAACAAGCAATTAAAATTATCATCATCCCCCGAAAGGGAATAGGATAGGAAAGGAATCACAAACCACACTCTCGACACATTTAAATTGAAATTAAATTATATAATAATTAAAAAAGAAAACATAAATAGGATAAATGGAGAATAAAGAAAGTAAGATATAGTTAGTTGATGTGAAGTTAGTGGAAAAAATGAAAAATAAAAAAAAAACATGCAAAGAAGAAGAAGCTCTTTTATAACATAAAAAGATAAATTAAAGGATTTTTAAGAAGAAAACAAAACGAGAAAGACTGCTCCCAGACAGCAACGGAGTGCTGGTATTAGGGATGCAAAAAGAAATGTTTATTAAATTTAAAAAAAAACTCGGCAATCAGGAAAAAAACTAGTAGTAAATAGTACGAAATTTACTTTACATGGTTCTAATGTGATTCTTCAGCAGCCTTTTAAAGACGGGAAAAGATCTAGCATTCTTCAAAGAGTTAGGTAAATTGTTAAAGATTTCCATAGCTAATCTAATAGGATCTTTGTTTTCTATTCGTTCTAGAGATATCAAGCCTGAGATTATCTTTAAATCTTGTGTGATAACTGTGATAATCACAGTGTCTCATTGGAAATATGGAAGATTTTATATTTTTATTGAGTATTTTATATATTATCTTAGCTTTTTCCATAAATATAATATCCCTTGCATTGAATTTATTTGTTTGTCTGTATAGTATATCACTTGGAGTCATTCTATCAAGTCCATGCACTGCCTTAACTATCCTATTGAGTATTCTATGAATTGAGTCAATATTCATCTCTGAAGTTTGACTCCAATTCAATATACCATAGGTAATCTTAGGCAGCACAAAAGAGTTGTAGATCATATTTTTCAGGTCTAAATCCAAGTAATATTTCATTCTGAACAACCTAACCCAGAAAACCAACTTAGATTTCACATTACTTATGTGAGGGGACCAAGATAACCTATCATCAGTAATTAGTCCTAAGTATTTAGATCTAGCCACTCTTTGTATCTCCTCTCCATGTATTCTGATGTTAAGGCAGATCTCACTCTTATTAATCTGCTTGAATACCATGTAACTAGTTTTAGAGGTATTGATTGTAAGCCTGTTTCCCATAAGCCAGGACCCATAAACAATTAAATCATTATTTATTTGTCGCTCCAAAAGTTCAGCAGAGTTAGCAGAGAATAGTAAAAGGGTATCATCAGCATAAATAATATATTTTCCAGTAAGACCAGAGAAATATAAATTATAAATATAGAGTGAAAATAAAGTTGGCCCCAGAATTGACTTTTGAGGAACACCAATGTTAACTACTCGTTGCTTACTTATTACATCATTAAACCTAACCAGGATTTTTCTATCTTTTAGAAAACTATCAATTAACGCCAGTGTCAAGCCTCTTATTCCAAGTTCGCTTAGGTTTTCTAACAAAGTGATATGATTAACTGTATCAAAGGCCTTCGCTAAAACAATAAAGAGTGCAGCGACATATTTATTCAAATCAAGTTCGCAATTAATAAATTGTAAGGCATCTGTTCTTGCTGATGTTGTGTTACTTTTTTGTAAAAAACCATATTGGTATGTATCAAATCCTACACTATTTTCTATAAACTTGACTAGTCTTTTGTTGATAATTTTTTCGAAAATTTTGCTAAACGAACTTGTTAAAGCGATTGGCCTGTAATTAGAAGGATCTAAATCGTCACCTGATTTATATTTATATGTATGATTTCCAACCAATTTTCCAATACCTTTTTTTGTTATGTCTATTTGGCTTCTGAGCTTCTTCTTGATTCATTGGCACTGTTAATCGTCGATGAATCATCGAGTTGTATGGCGCCATTTTGTATGAATACCAATAATCAGACGTGGATGGTGTTGTTCTCTGAGTGTACGTGGTCTTTCGGTAGATATTGAACCTAAGAACGCCTTCTTTTCAGATGATCATCAAATCTAAGGAGGGTATTCTTTCGTTGTTTTCGATTTCCATTGAAAATTGGAAATCTACTTGATTTGTTAAGCTTCTACAAAGATTCTGTCAAAGCATCTTTTTTCACGCCAAAGCATCTTTTTTCATCCGTAAACGGTGAAGTGAATCTTCTTCATGAAGTTTCTTTTCCAGTTTGTTCATAAATATCTCACTCATAAGTGATGATACAGGATTTCGCGTGGTGTCACCTTTCATAGCTTTAAAGTTCTTCCCTGTTAGAGTAAAGTAGCTTTCACACATGCAAATCGAGGCAAGTTTCAAATAGACTTCAACTTTCTTTCTCCGCTCCGGTGCCCGATTTTTCTTGAATAGCCAATCCTGAAAGAATGCAAGTGCTTGTTTTACCGGCACGCTTTGGAACAGAGCGTTGAAATCAAATGATACAGTCAGCTTATCTTCCTCTATTGTTACCACCCTTCCACGCTGCTCTATCACCTCCTCTCGATTTGTAACTGATCTATTACTAATCTTCCGAAGGTGCTGCATTCGCCCATAATACATTTTTCATTTTTTCTTGTTGGAGCGTTTGTGGCGGTGACGATTCGTATCAGCTCATTTCCTTGTTTGTGTTTTTTCGGAAGTCACTTAATTCTTAGCAACGCTGGGTTTGGGACCCGTAGCTTGTTGACTTCTTCAATAATCGCCTTGCACTCTTTAAATATTCTTTCCACTTGCTTGATAGAGTCTAGTAAAGGATATTTTCTTAGCTCATGGTAGCTCCCTTTGTTGAGCTTTTTCATGATAAATAGGTCATTAGGTTGTCCATTATGATCACAGCGTTTCCCTTGTCTGCTATACTATTGTGAAAAATAGTGCAAGTTGTCAAGACAATCTTCAGTGGAAAGTCTCAGCAAGCCGCTCAATGATAACCACGAAGTAGCCTTTCGACTTTTCAATAGTTTAACGAGAAAACTTTCTCGTGATCTAAATAAACTGATAATACTATGTGAGAATACATTTTGGGATGCTGTGCGGAATGACTAGATGAAGATTGTTCAAGTTATCGTGTCTCTTACATGCCGCATAGACATGTTTACCGGGAGAACAAAGTAACCACATAATTACCAATAGCTTCGCCACCGCACGCACTTAGAGTTTTGTCATTAAATGATCATTTGTACACTGGTTCTAATCTTTGATTGAATAACGTAATTGACCAATGCGTTGACTGATTGTCGATCAAGGTGAGGGGGAATAATTGGTGAAACTTTAGCCTTTTTATGTGATAATTTTTCGGTAGTTGCTTCAGTACCGTTGCATTCAAAGTTCGTCAGAGGGTTATAAAGTTTAGGATTAGCCATGAAGGTTCACTATGATGTTTAATCTCTTTGACCATTCTCAAAAGGTCCCACAGCAGCGTGGAGAGTCTTTCCGTTTACGTTTCAAGGCGATTTTTTTGGCATTTATAAAATCTTAGTGTCTACGACGGTCATGAGTTTCACGCGTCCGCACTATTACAAAGTGGAATAAAAAACTGATCCGAATTCAATTACAAATATGTAATGTAATTTTCATATCCACGTATAGTGCGTTTAATAAAAAGTATTCTTTAAAAAAACATTTTCCACAAAAATCTATAAAAATAATATACCTGGAGTTTGTTGGAGGTTGTAGGTTTTTAAGGGAACTATTTGAACGGATTATTCTTGAAGTATTTTCCGCTCGAGTAGCAAATAGTTCATAATAAAGTCTACCGTCTCATTGTTTGCGTTTCTACTAATGCCTGTACGACACTATATTAATTAGTTTTAACCTCTCAATTGTTGATAAAAATCACTAAACTATTTTCACAAAGTTAACACCATTAATTGAATACTCACCACTAGCATCTGGTTGCGTTTTACTAGTTTTTAACCTCTCCTGAGCCAATTTTTGATATTCTGATCGGTCCCATTTTCGTCGGTGGTCGTCAGCACGCGTAGACATCTTGTGTTTTGCCTTTTTGGGAATTGAAAAAAATGTGTTACTATAGTTCAATCATGGTTTTTTTATATTTTATATTAATGCACATTTCCAATTGGTTTTTGGAATCAGGGACGCTTTCGATTTTCTGAGCTACAAACCTGTTTTGAACTAGTTGTTCGTGTTTGCGTCAGACACATCATTCAACACTAGCTTCTGTACCAATTAGAAACACAAAGGAGCATCACTGAACTTCCTCTTATACACTATATATACCATACATTACACTATCACTATACTACTAGGACTGACAATCGCTCTTTTGTCGAGGAATTAAAAAGAAAATTAACTTGTTGACCAATTATAAGGATAGGTTTGGCACGCTAAGTTAAGAATATGAAATTTCAAGAAAATTTCAAATATATTTTGTTATGTTCGCCGGAGCAATAAAAAAATCAAACATAAATTGAAAATTTGAATTGAAGAGATGTCTTTAAATCAAAAACATATTAACGTTGCTCTTGATTCCAGCAAAATTCGCATTAAAATGTATAGAAAATGCGTAAGTTGCATCATTGATGTTGTTTACGAAAGCACTTTTTTCTAAGCTTTGAATTTCAAAAAAAAAATTATTTTTTTACATATAAAAATAAAGTTCTCTCACCACCGCACCAATTTATATGTGATCAGATATGAATTGCCAAATCTAAATGAGGTTTACATAGACATGCCGTGCGAGTGCGTGCGGGATAGAGAATACTGAAAATGTTTGGGGTAGGTTTGTAAGATACCAAATTGATATTATTTTGGATGGAAGATATTAGGGTTGGTTATTAGTAGGTGCTCAGAGATCATGCTTGCTGAGAATCGAAGTGAGTTTGTTTATAATTCAAGATTGGTTCACGAAACGAATCCTCTTGATGATTTTATAAAGTTCATAATCATAAGTGAGTCTTAATGTCTACAAAAAGGAATGGAGCTGGTGTAGGGATCCAAAAATGAGAAAACTATCAAAATGATTAATTTGTGAACTTTCACAGTGAATCTAAATTTTTATGAGTATTTTAGTGGCAATGGGGCTGTATTCAAAATGCATGCTATAGCAGCTCTGAAAGCACAGCATAACTTTACTTTAGCAATTCTACGAAGCTAACCTCAAAACGAAAAGTTTTCCTCTAATCTGATTTAAAGTTGGTCTTACAATTTAAATGGATAAGCTCAACACTCGGACTGGCGCATCCTGTCCTGTCACTCGTATTCGTCATAGTTTTGTGAGTACTTTTTGTATGAAATTTGTGAGTGGCTGCATGCAGAACTGAGGAACACAAACGAGTAAAATTTTTACAGAATATTCAAAAGTTTTCACTCATCCGCGACTTTTGAAGCTATAATACATCTGTGAATACGAGGATAAACGAACGTAAAGGAATGGCGAACGATTGAGTGTTCCCATCCCAAAACTCGAAATGAATTGAGCTGTGTAAAAGCTTACTGAAAATTCGAGTTTACCTGAATGGACTAGATGCCTACATAGTTTATGAAAACACTATTTTTAAGCTAATTACTAATTTCAATTAACACCAAAGCAGAAATACTGATTTTTTACCTCCTTCCTTCCACTCTCTCCATCTCTCAACCAGTATGCACGGTCCGTGTGCATCAACGCATCATCAAACATATCGTCCTAGTACTTCCCAGACAGTGGAAAATTGGTATAAGGGAAAGTACATTCGTTATTAATTTTAATTACACTTCAGAAATTAAGTTATATTTTTGTCCTCATTGACGTGTGTCCAGAGATCTACGAAAAACTCTGATATCTTCTTCATTAAGGATTGATGTTTTTGATGTGAGATTTCAAGAATACTTTGAACTCTATTATATTTTTCGTAGATTTTACCTAGCTCGGCAATGAATTATAGAATGTGATAGTCTGTTGTATTGAATCCAATTTCAATCTATCCGTTCTTGGAGTTGCAAGCGATAGAATGTATGTATGTTGCGAACTTGAGCTATTTTCTTGTTATGCTCCAGAGTTCGAGCAACAAATTTTGATAGCAGCTATTGTGAAATCTTACATAGCTCGACTCTCAATGTAGCATAGCGGCTTGTAGATCAAAAGGGCATTGGTGCAAAGGACAAATGGTCAAGCATTCTTTGGTATATGTTAACCATTCTGCCAGCCTGGACTAAACAATTCATGCTGCCCGTACTTTGGCTTGACACACAAGCTGATAACATGCCTAGAGAATACATAAAACAAATATTGATATTATTGAAACGGAGGTGTAACTTCCATTGTATCAACGATAAGAATTACTTATGACGTAATTAAGTCTGGATATAACGAAGTACAGTGAAAGAAAACTTCTGGGCTGCTAGTTATGAGCAGCTTATGAACATCCTCATCCCATTACAACCAATTTGAAATCGAGACAAATACCTAGCTAATGGCATCACAATCCATTATATTAATTATATAATCCATTAATATTAATCCATTATATTACCTTATTCACGAATTTTGCAAAGACTACTTCCCGATAATCCTTTAAAGAACTCTCCAGATTTTACGGATTTTACTCAATCCACTCTATACACTGCTTTTGACGTATCTGATATTCAAAATGAGACACCAACGACTGAGACACAAAGTGGATCAGCGATGACAATCAAAGATACAAAACAAACGGATGAGAAATATGGATTTCTATACAACACTACTCCATGTTAGTGTGCGACATTCTCACACCAACATAAGGAAGAACGCAGAACACAAAGAATTTAGGTAAAATTAAATTTATAGTAAATTCAGGGGCAAGAATAAAAAAACTGTTATCATGGAAACTAATTTCACCTATCAATGAGGCAATCTAACGGCAAAATTGTCTAACGACTTTGCGGAACACGTATTCGAGCTAAGCCTAGATATTGACACCTGGGTACTTGACAGGTTGGAAGTTTACATAAGAAAAACAAAATCTCGAGATAAACATCAGCAGCCAATTTAATGTGGGAAATAGATATTGGCCGAGCCCAGGCGAGATCTGGCGAGCCCGAGTGTGAGGACGGTCCAGACGAGCGACTTTGACAGGGCTCGCCGGACGAGCTGTCAAATGCCGTCCACAGGTTGGCGGTCTCGTCTGACTTCGGCTCGCCTGGGCTCGGCCAATATCTATTTGGCACCTAAGATCTTATAGCCCGTCCAGACTACGGATACTTATGTATCCGGATACATAAGTATTGTCCTCACTGCAGCGACATCTACAAATACATTTTACCCTTGCCATGAATATCAATGAAAAGTGTGGACGATACTTATGTATGCGGATACTTAAGTATCCGTAGTCTGGACGGGCTATTATATCTCTACAATCTCTACCTCATGTAGCAAATACATATTGGCCAAGCCAGACCAACTGCTTGTGAGCCAACATGTGGACGGCACTTGCCGGGTCGTTACAAAATCCCTTCATCTCGTTTCTAAAACCCACGAGCGGAAGTTGCGCATGCGCCGACGAGTCCTGTCAAATTGGTCTGCCTTGACTGTCCACACGCTGGCGCTTGGCTGCTTTGACCTGGCCTTGGCCAATGTGTACTTGCTACATCAGTGATATGGCATATCCTCTTTTATTGCATCAATGAATTTGATACTTATCCCCAGTTGTTGACATCGTTAGCATTGTGTACTGCGAGACTGCGAGTGTTGGTGCGGCGGTTGTTGAATTTTCTTGGTTAAGTGCAATTTATTTCTATCAAAATGAGGGATTCCACTTCTAAAAAACAGGTAAGCATCCATTCAGAATGAACTACCGCCCATACAATTTTGGAGTCAGGTTAGTGTAGTTTAGAATCGGTCAATTTCGTGTTGTCTGGTTGGTGTTTGTAGGTTATGTTAGGAAGCCAAGCAGAAGAAATTCTTGATCGTCTTGGCTGGCTATGAATCGTCACAATAGGTCTGTTTCCGTACTTGAATCTATTATAATATATTAAAATAGATTCGCAGCAAGTCGTTTCCGTAGTTTTGCTGCAAGCCAAATGCAAGCCAAATTTTGCAGCAAAAAGAAGACAGCTGCCAAATTCTGTTACTGCTGCAGTTTCCTGAAAGTACGGAAACAGACCTAATAAATATTTCGCTGACGCCACAGTCAGTTATAATAAGTTGAAAACGAAGACATAAATTAGGAGGCCCTTAGTATATTTATTGGGTTAAATTTTTTTCTAATATGCTCATCGTTTTTTTTAATTACAGACGCTATTACTAAATAAATATTCATGATTCAGCTTAGCGATTTTACACCTGTTTTTCAATGCATTGATCAGAGGTAATGGTAGTTCTGTGCCTTTGATTTGAACACGCTAAGCAAGCTTTTATTTTTCCCTCAAAGCAGCACTAAGTTAGTGGCAAAGTTAGTCTGCTTGGGCTAAGATGCCCTCGTTAACCGGCGGTTTTACTTCGGAAGCCGCTACTCTTCAGTCTTGAAGGCCTGCAATCTTTCTTTACAGTACAATCAAAGGACAAACGAAATGAATTTAAATTGCCTAATCTAAAAACGGTTGCTCACCTCAACCTGCAGAGCCTGATAATGAATGCCAAAGTATTACATGCCATCCTATTTGTGGTAAAATACGGTGTTTCTAATTAAGTGTCCCCTCGAGATCTTGGTTCTTCCAGGAGTTTATTGCCCTGTAGCCCTTCAATAAGTAGCATCGGCTAACCCTTACCTCACTCAACTGCCATTGAATCAGAATATTAGGGGCGAGAATATTCCATTAATTGACCCGGTTTGAATTTAATTTGTCAATCTCGCATTTCTCGCTGAACGGCCAATGGATTTACGTTAGTGCGCAATCCTGCATTAAATGGGACTCTTGCTGTTTGGAAATGGAGCCCTAAATTACTATTTAATCTACTCACTGTTACAACTAACATTTTTTGTAAATGTGTTAAGTTATAAAGATCAGCAAGTAAAATATAAGAAGTAATTTACTTTTTGTCTTTAGACTAGATGGATCAATCGACGCAGAGTACTTGTGTTTGCGACGCGTGGAATAAATCACAGAGATCGACACTTAATGCGTGATATAAAAACATTGATGCCGCATCATCGTTCAGAAAGTAAAATGGAAAGGACAAAAAATCTGAATATTATCAACGAAATATGTGAAAGTAAACATTGCAGTAGAGTTATTTTATTTGAAGGGAGGAAAAAGAAAGATCTCTATTTATGGTTCGCAGCCATTCCACATGGGCCATCTGTGAAGTTTCTTGTGGAAAACGTACACACGATGGGCGAATTAAAGCTAACCGGCAATTGCCTGAAAGCATCCCGGCCATTGTTATCCTTCGATTCCAGTTTCCAAACCGTGCCTTACTTAAGTGTCATCAAAGAAGTTCTATTGCAAACGTTCGGCATCCCAAATCACCATCCCAAGAGTCAACCATTTTTCGATCATGTGTATACGTTTACTTTTCTTGATAATCGTATATGGTTCAGAAATTTTCAAATATTATCAGAGGACGGTGGTGTGACTGAAATCGGTCCACGTTTTGTTTTGAATCCAATAAAAATATTCGAGTCCTCCTGCAGCGGTGAAAGTCTCTGGGAAAATTTCAAATATATAAGTCCGTCAAAAATAAGACAGGCACAAAATAAATCGAACGGGCACCGTTACGCCAACCGCATTGAACAAAAAGTAATAAAAGAGACCACGCGTCCCACAGAAGCCTATAAATTTAATGTCAACGACGATATATTCAAACATGACACTGCTAAGACGGCACAAGCGTATGCAGGTATGTTTTTGTTTTTATATTGATTGCATTCAATTACTGGAATTCTTTTACGGTTTTCAGGCAATACTTAGGACTAATTGTTAGGAAGCTCGATGAGATATGATTGGAAATTATCTAGATAAGCAAAATGTTCAATAAAATGACTAATTTGTTGTTGGTACATTGCTTATTTTTTGTAAAATTATGTAAACTACCTTATTAATTTGGACTGAGCTTAAAGCGCCGGATCAATCAAACGTGCTATTATTTGAATATTCTAATTTCGATCGACAAATGCGAATAGTAATAAAGCATTCTGATGTTGGCATCTATTGCCCAGGTTGTATATTGGTGGGTTTCGTTAGGTACATGTGCTAGATGCATCATTTATTTCAAAACAGTTTCTTAATCCTTTCCCTGTAACGTAGCATTTCACAATGGCGTCGAGGACGTGCTAGCTATTGCGAAGCACGTCATTGAGGATGTATCTTTCTACGGATGTTCTCGTTTTAGTAAAGAAACAATGGGCTTTTCAGGTCCCATATCTGATGTGAGAGCAGACAGATATTCATATAGCAGGCATATCTAGAGATTCCTTTCCGAAAAAATTTCAAAAACAATCTTTGATTCATATGCAGCGAAATCTTTTTCAGTCATTCAATCAAAAATATTAGCATAAATTACTAAAAAAAAGTGAAAATAAATATTTGAAGTCAATCAAAACTCGTGGCTGAATTATAGATAGGGTTTACAGCGGTTGGACCAAATGTGACCTGACCTAAAGCGCGGACTAAGTGAACTTAGTCCTAATATGGTGTTCACACTACACTTCTAAATCAGGCGATTTCGATCAGCTGATCGCTTTAGAGCTAAATATACCTGATTAACCATACTCTCGGCGTCTGACAGGTGTTCACACTAGACTCTAAATCAGGTAGATTTAGAAGCTGTCAAGTTAATCAGGTGAAGATAGAAAAATTATTAAAAGTCCTAGCTCCATTTGTGCCAACTATAGCGATTTATCCCCAGAGTCAGATTCAAACGATTCAGATGCTGAAGGTGACTTTTGATTGTGCGGATTATTTTCTTTTAAAGTAAAAACTGGAATGATATTTTTATTATGAATTATTTTCATCATAAATGGATGAAGTATATGTGTAACTTCTACTTTTTTGCTGTATGCAAATAAAACTACTCGAAAAAGCTATTTGATTTTTTATTCTAGTGACACAAACAGGAGTTTAGCATCGATTTTCGCAGTTTAGCATTGCTTTTAGAATTTTTTTGCAGAGCCATTTAGCATAATTTCAAAATTTAGAATGGCCAAACTGCCGCATATTAAAATTGGACCTTGATTGGCAGCACTGCGAGACTTTTGCTTTTTCAGAATTTTATCAATTTCAAACATCTTTCATCAATACTATTGGCCTCTTCGCTTTAAGAATGAATACGTACGTTAGTCGAGTAGTAAGTAGTGATAAAAGGGAACGAATTGTCAAGACTGACTCTCTGTGCCTTCCTACCTAATCGGTCAAAATGCCCATCGACACGAGGGAGTTCCTGGATGCTGTGGCCATTCTCACAGATCGACGTAAAATACGTGTAAAATACGCGTACCTATCGATCCAAGAAGTATTGCTATTAGTAGCTGTATGTGTTGCCGTTTACTTTTGGGATCCGGTTGGATTTGTCGTACCGTACTTTATGTGGCGTTTAATGAGAGCAGACAGACCAGTTGGCGATATACATAATTCGAAACGGACTCACGCCTCGTGAACGCCGTCGACTATTGAGATATATCAAGGCTGCTGGAGACCCTTCAGTGGAGAGACATATTATAACTGGGGTCACCAGGTTTCTATCAAATCAAAGGAGAATGCAATTGGAGTTTGGATGGTTTGCTTAGTTTTTCGAAGTGATAATGAAGACAACAAAGAATACAATTTATATGTTCTTTTCTAAACAATATCTTGCGTTTAGTTAGAATATACTCTTCGGAAGAATAAATTGATTTTTTTAGAACGATTTTTTAATTTTCCATATTGCGGGCATGAGAATCACGCTCTTCAAATGTGGTTCGACGTAGGCGTAGTTTATTATGTGGCGCATGGTCATATTTTGTGGTAGTCGTGAAACAATGTTCACATCATCGTATTACAGATAAGTATTCTGACTCATTAAGTTCTAGGAATAATATTTTTCCTGTTCTAGCACAGCGCAAAGCCTGAATTACATTGGCATGCAGTGCAGTGCAGTGAAATTTAGAGCTCATGTAATTCTATGTGCCAATTTACATTAACTGCAGTGCAGTGCAGCGGACTACACTGCATCGTTTAGACTAATTTTTCAAAACGCTGCAGACTGCATCAAGCCTGAATTACATTAGGTCTGTTCCCATACTTCTTTTTTTTTCACTATTTTGTTCTCTCCTACAACGAACCAGGGTTGGCCTTGTCCACATAGGTATTGGCCATCGGGTTCGATTAGTTGTTCCCGTACTTCAGCAAACTTCAGCAGTAACAGAATTTGTCAGCTGGCTTCTTTTTGCAGCAAAAGTACGAAAACGACTTGCTGCGAATCTATTTTAATATATTATAATAGATTCAAGTAGGCGAGCAGACCAATTGGCATGCAGTGCAGTAGACTGCAGTCCAGCGCGGTGCCGAAGCAGTGCACGCATTGCAAAGCACATTGAAAGCAGTGCAGTGTTATAGCAATGAAAGTCAAATTAATTTGTGGAGGTTTGATATTTCGATTTTCTGCACCTGTTTTTCGTCCATTTACAATTTTATGCTTGGAACAGAATTTCCGCCTCAATTTAAATGGTTTTTGCCCGGTCAACTACTCTCAAACGAATGTCAGCTGATGCAGTCTGCAGCGTTTTTAGAAATTACCCTAAACCAATGCCTCCTAGAAGTACGGGCCGTCATGCTACTTAATCGTTTTAGCTATGACGTCAGTTATTCGGGGAGTTTTGACATTTCCACGAGGCAGGGCCGATGTACACGGATATCTCACTTGCAGTTTTTTTAGCTAAAATATGAATAAAGCGTTAGTTTTTTGTTCGTGGATGCGTTATAGTGTTAATATTTAGTCATAACTTGCATTTTGTGCCAATCAGTTGTATCGAAAGTGAATCGACACAAAACATCACATAACCTAACAACAACTGATAAACATTTCATGGCGAATTTTTCTAATTATACCGCGCGCACCGCACTAATTTGTGTTTTAGCTGTTCACTAGCACTGTTTTGAAGATCTCACTTTATTTTCATTTCACTCGCTTTACCACAACCTGTACAATTAACATTTTACCGCGGACGTCCCATAAGACTACGTGTATTTTCGCGACATTCTTCCCGCAAACTGTGACGTCATCATTCTGCATTACGGCCCGTACTTCTAGGAGGCATTGCCTACACGATGCAGGGCAGTCCACTGCACTGCACTGCAGTTAATAGGTCTGTTTCCGTACTTGAATCTATTATAATATATTAAAATAGATTCGCAGCAAGTCGTTTCCGTACTTTTGCTGCAAGCCAAATGCAAGCCAAATGCAAGCCAATTTTTGCAGCAAAAAGAAGCCAGCTGCCAAATTCTGTTACTGCTGCAGCTTGCTGAAAGTACGGAAACAGACCTAATGCAAATTGCCACATGGAATTACATGAGTTCTAAATTTCAGTGCTCTGCACTGCATGCCAATGTAATTCAGGCTTAATTCAGGCTTAAAATCTATCTCGACTCATCATCCAATGCCTCATAGAAGTACGGGCCGTAATGCAGAATGATGACGTCAGAGTTTGCGGGAACAATGTAGCGAAAAACACACGTAGTCTTATGGGACGTCCGCGGGAAAATGTTAATTGTACAGGTTGTATTAAAATGAGTGACATAAAAATCAAGTGAGATCTGCGGAACAGTACTAGTGAACAGTTAAAACACAAATTAATGCGGTGCGTGCGGTATAAGTTGAAAAATTTGCTACGAAATGTTTATCGGTTGTTAGGTTAAGGCTGGTACTGAGTTCGAGTTCACGTGAAATTTTGACATGTTTCCATTATCTGGTCATTCTTTCGAGCGAAAATTTTGACAACGGAGAAAAGCAGAGACACAGCTCATTCTTGACGGATAAAATGTCAAGAATTTCACTTTTCGATCGATTTTCTTATTGGAGTCATTTGCACTGCTCAATTTTCAAATTGAAACACTAAATGTCACTTTTTCGCTCGAAAGAATGAACTGCACAAACTAAATTGGCGTGAAATGATTGACAACATGTTCCAGTGCCATCTATGTTTTCAAAGCGAAAGCAACTTCAAAGCAACTTTTCATGCTAAGAACACAGTACCAAACTTGCTTATTTTCAAGCTAAATTTTCGCCGAAACCAATTTCACGTGAAATTTTGTATGAAAATTTCACGTGAAATCGAACTCAGTACTATGCTTTATGTGGTAATCAGTTTACCACAACCTGTACAAATAGCATTTTCCCGCGGACGTCCCATAAGACGTGTGTTTTTCGCGACATTGTTCCCGCAAACTCTGACGTCTTCATTCTGCATTACGGCCCGTACTTCTAGGAGGCATTATCACAACGGACGGAGCTAAGTCTTGTCTAGGAAGGGGATGTGCGCTTATGTGCCAAAGCAATAATCAGGTTAGAAAGTTTAGATTAAGTCAGGAAGGTTCAATAGTCAACGCGGAATTGACAGGAATTCTGCTTCCAATATCCTCATGTAAAGATAATTCAATTGAAGAAGTCCTGATCTTAACTGACTCAAATGAAGCGTGCTTAGAACTTATAAAAAATTCACTAAATAAATCGGTCATTAATGACATTTATAAAGTATGGAGATATGTGCCTAATATAGAAATAATAGTTATGTGGATACCAGGGAAACTACTTGGATTTGACCAGATTTGACGTTGAGTGGACAAAAAATTACTACCATCCCCTCCAATGTAAATCTTATGGGCATGTCCACTCCATTTCTACTACATCACTGGACGCAATTTCCACTATCGTTATATCCTTAAGTATTTTATCTACCGCTGTAAACTTGTAGATTGTCAACATATTCCTGTCAGCTGGTGCTGATACTGGTGCACGAATATTGCTAAGGCTTGGCCAATCAATCAGGTCGAACGATTCAACCGATTATATATTGCAACTGGAAAAACGCCTGTTCGATTGCAAAAACAATCCCAGTCACATTGTGTATTCAAATTCAATAAAAGGATACTACTATCTCATGGACAACATCCCTATCTTCAACAGCGTTGAAGATGAATGTCGTTACTGGAAGGAAAGAGCCAGATTCTATTTAAAAGAGTTTGTTTATTTGAAACACTTAGATCATAATCATTGAAATTAAATGGTTTTAGATGGAATGACACGAAGCAGGAATTCGATGAGTATGTTGAGGACTCTAAACAGCTTGAAGGTGAAATGGAGGCTACGCTGGATCAAAAAGAATGTCTTCTGAGAGAACTTCAACAAAAATCAGTATTGTATGAAAACGAGTGTGACGTTCTAAAGGTTAGTATGTAATTAAATGGATTTGGCACAACTTAAATCAGCCACCGTGGGTCACTTATAAATTATTTGTTGTAGGTCACATATTCTTTAAAAAAATATTTCCAATAGACATCACTGAATTGCCATTGTGTCGAAGATACCATTGAATTTTAAATAATTCCACTTGAATCTAAACTTCAAAAGAATTCATTAATTTGATCTCATAGCTATATATTTTCAAATCATATAGTTATGCATAAATTGATACTCCGAGCATAGAGCAAGTAGTGTTTGTCCTAAAGTAGGCCTTTGAGGAATGCGTACGTTGATCGCTTTAATTGAGTACATATGGTTCGATTGGAAGAGTATTTCTTTATTTTCCCTTTCTTTGTATAAATACAAATAAATTATTTCTTTAGCCATGTCGAACGCTTGTTTCAGATCGAAAAATATGGCCTACATATTTAAACTTTTGTTCAATTGACTGTTGATATAAAGTTGCATACTCATTAGGGCTGCAGTTTTATTGCTGCCAGCAAGGAAAAGAATCAGTTTTTTTATGCAATTGAACTTTACTTACGGAATTATTTGTGATTTATTATTAGGGACATTACTATTCATCCAATCATTGCCGCTTGAATGAATGTTTTTATGAGTAGTTGACTGTGTTTTCGCAATACTAACTATTTCAATAAGTTCCTCATTTCGATTTCCCGCGATTCCAATAGAAAATCATGAACTCTGTTGCGGAATAAATTCGAGTGTTTATTTATATGGTTGTTTGTTTAATAAATTCAAATTGTTCATTTTAAGCATTTTCTGGTTGATTCTGGTTGGCTATCACTAAATTTATAAGAAAGGTCGGATGTCACACTGACTCTCCGATTGCATCACTCTCGTAGTCTGTCACACTCAAGTATTGAACAATGCGATTTTTTCGTCGTAATGTTAAGGTAATAAAAGTTTGTCACTGTAGGTTTTGCTGATTTATTAGACGACTGATTTTTATACAATCCCGCAAAGTGGTGCTTCGGGCTGCTGCCTGTTGCTGCTAGTTCCGTGTTTGTATTTAGGAGGCAATTATTTAAGAAGCCACTCTTTCATTTTTCACGTGCTTCCTCTTGTTTCTTATTCTTGCGAATATTTACGCGTGTACCGTCGTCTGTTTGTGGGGGTACTCTCATTGGTTTAAATCTTTGCTTTGTCCATTATTTTGAAAACTCAGTTTTTGTTTTTGGTTTGTTTATTGGCAATTTCATCAACAGAATGATTACTACAGAAAAAATAAGCTGTGTTTAATGAGCTGCTCGAGGTTGAGCTAGGTTGAGATATCTCAACAAAATGTGTTTAATGATCAATTCGGCTGCTCTAACTTGCCCGAAGTTGCTCTGTTTTGTGTTTCATGAGTCTGATCTAATAGTCCGGGGAAATTTAACATGGTGCTTCGGAAAAATTAGGGGAAAGCTGAATTTTGGTGTGAACCTTGGTACTGGCGTGTTGAACAAAATGTCAAAAGTCCCCATCGATCCGAGTGCTGCGTTACTTTTTATACGGGGTCAAAGGTCACCAAAAGTGAGCTTTCCTAAATATCTCAGTAACGGTCACGTCTTCAGAAAAACAATATATGACAAATTTGTAGCTTAGAAAATTTTCAACAAAAAAGATCTTGAAACTTTTTCTTGTAACCATAATCGTTTTTGAGATATATTGATCTAAATATTTGCTACTAACAGCATCCTCTTTCTCAACGGCAAGTTGATATTATCCGATTTTGATTACTTCTTAGAGTGTTTGTGAGTTTATTTTTCTATGTTTAAGAGGCGCATGAAAAAAAAACATGTAAACAAACTTATCTACCACACTCCAGGCTAGATGGAAAAGTGTGCTCCGAAATGTTATCCCCCCCTTGTCCATAAAATGGTATCCTGGAGCTTCCAGCCCAAATCTTCAGAAATGAGCTCGTTGCCTACTCTTTGCCCACGGTTAAACAAAATAAGATCACTTTTTATCCTGTTAATTGCCTATTCTTGACATCGCAGGACCAGCCCTACACCCACACCCTACCCACATCCTAGCCACCCCCGCAAACGACCACCCCGAAATACCCGGTTTTTTTGTTTTTTCCCCATATCGTCTTATCCCATGAACGATCAGGGCAAGGTCACGAATTTTTGTACCATGTCCCTTTGGCGCTATGCAGTCATCACAGGATTGGTAAAAAAACTGATTATTCGGAGATAGTCTGCAACGAGTTGAGCTCCTATAATGCCAAGAATGAGCGTTTACAGAATTATGCCACGATATTATCTTGCTTTTTCATATGATATGTTACAAAACCTATTTTCACCTGCAATGTTGTTGTTTTGTCCTGCTCCTTCGTGGAATATCCCATACATGATGCAGCAATACAGTTTATTTCCGAGAAAAGAGTAGCGAACAGATTTCACTACAAATTTTATGGCAAAGTGGGGCGGGGGGTGGCGGTAACTTTTCGGTGCACACTTTTCCACCTACTATGGAGTCTGGTAGATAAGTTTGTTTACATGTTTTTTTTTCATGCGCCTCTTAAACATAGAAAAAAAAACTTACAAACATTCCAAGTCGTCATCAAAATTGGATAATATCAACTTGCCGTTGAGAAAGAGGATGCTGTTAGTAGCAAATGTTTAGATCAATATATTTCAAAAACGATTATGGTTACAAGAAAAAGTTTCCAGATCTTTTTTGTTGAAAATATTCTAAGCTACAAATTTGTCATATATTGTTTTTCTGAAGACGTGACCGTTACTGAGATATTTAGGAAAGCTCACTTTTGGTGACCTTTGACCCCGTATAAAAGTAACGCAGCACTCGGATCGATGGGGACTTTTGACATTTTGTTCAACACGCCAGTACCAAGGTTCACACCAAAATTCAGCTTTCCCCTAATTTTTCCGAAGTTTCGCCTTTTTTATGTCGGATTTCACTGGGCTAGAAGTTGAACTAGAGCACGATTTTTACCCTACTTTTTTGGTAGAGCAAGTTCGGGCAAGCAACCAGCTGTTTTCCAACGGTCACGGAACCGACTTTCAACAAAAAATTATTACTGAAGTGCAGTTTTTTGTCAGTGAATTGACAGGTTGCCTTTTTGACAAGTAATGAATTTTGAGAATTGCCTCTCAGCTGCTCTCACTTGCTCGACTTTTTTCTGCCTCTCAATTGCTTTAAACACAGTTATATTTACATATGAAATTATGAATGACAATTAATCGGTCGTTTAAGCCGACACTTGAACATATCAACAGTATAATTATAGTCGAACATTTGATACGCTGAGTTAAAGCTTCGGGCTATTGCGCAGGTTGGTTCATTCCATCTTTAATTGGTTTTATGAAACGGGATAGATAAGGCGCTATGTTGTCTGCGTTCACCGTGGCAAACACGAAAGTTCAGTTTTGATAGCAAAAACTCAGAGTTCACGTTTCCAGTGAGTAACTTCGCAGCAAACACTTCGTTTTAAGAAACCAAGCGCACAGTTGGCTTTTATTATTATTGAGTCAATGTGGTCATTAAAAGTGAAAGCGGAGTTTAATAGCACTTCTAAGTCGTCACAAACTTTATACGAGCGAGTTAAGAGAGTATCGTTTAAAGTGTAGCTGAAATTAATCGGCGATGATTTGTGTGAGAATGAAATAACTGAACATTTTTCAACGTTTGCATCAATTAGCGAAGCTTGACACATTACGTTGCAGGATCGTATTAGTCATTAAGTGATGATATTGTAAAAATGTTTGCGTCATCAGCGTAGAGTAAAATGGAAGATCCTGGAACAAAAGTGATCAGGTCATTTATATAAATGGCGAAAAGAATGGGACCAAGGTGGCTGCCTTGTCGAACACCTGATGTAGCAATTATGTCAGTGGATAGAATGCCACGAAATCGAACGTTTTGTTTGCGATTAGAGAGATAAGATTTAACTCAGTCTATAAACTTATTAGGGAACTCAAGAAGATGCAATTTACATATAAGAATGTCATGATCCAGCTTATCGTAAGCTTTCGTGAGATCGGTGTAAATGCATTCAACTTGTTTACCTTCTTCAATCACAGGGATGAATAGGTTCGCAAGTTCTAAAAGGTTAGTGGTGGTAGACTTACCTTTAATAAAACCATACTGGCAAGGTGAGATTAAAGACTTAGAGTGAAAAGATAACACCTCGGTAACTATGGCTTCAAAAAACTTGGCGACGCATAGTAATTTGGCAATTGGCCTATAGTTGTGCACGACTTCTTTGCTGCCTTTTTTGTGGATCGGAGTAATTGCAGAATATTTCCATAAGTTTGGGAAAATATAGGAGGAAATCGATAGATTAAAAAGATGAGCTAATAGTAGTGAGAGGATATTAGCGCATCGTTTAAGCACTATGGTCGGTAATCCATCAGGACAAGGGTGAAAATTATTCTGAAGACGAGATATATGTCTTAAGATAATGGGAATTTCGATGTAAAGGTCTTTCATTCCCAACGTCGTTTTAGGGGAGTCCATCAGGTAATTGAAATTAGGTTTATTGAAGTCGGAGAGAGGTAATCCATACGCGGATTGGAAGTAATCTGCAAATAAGTTACTCATTGCTTGCGAGTTATTAATGACCATGCCGTCAGATATGAAAGAGCTAGGGTATCCGTCATGATACCTTTTTGAGTTAAAATTCCAAAAACGCTTGGGATGGCTTATGAAAGACTGCCTAAGTTCGTCCAGATAGTTAGAGTAAGCAGATGAGGTTTCAGATACGAATCCATTTCGTAATTCCTCATACACTTTATAATCATCCTATAGACGCGACGAGCTGTACACTTTCCACGCCTTGATTTTCAAATTTTTGAGATTGATTAAATCTGTTTTAATCCATGGAAAGTGTTTCAAAGGTACAGAGTTACTCAGAGGTACACAGCGAGCAAAGCAACCGAATAAGATAGAATGAAAGTTTATGGCTGCAACGTTTACGTTAGATTCATTCACAACCGAAGACCAGTCGCATTCGGTCATTACTTCACACAGCGTATCAAAGTCAACTTTCTTGAAGTTAAAGTTAAAAAGATTTACAAAGTTAGACTACATTAGTATATTGTCATTAATTTGGAAATTGATATGATGAGCTGGATGGTGTGTAGATTCATTTAGTAGAGGAGATGAACATCGTTGAATCGAGACATCAGATGAATTCGTCGAAAAAATCAGATCCAAAAGTCGTCCATTTGTGTTGTGGATGCAATTGATCTGCTTTAGTCCAGTTGAAAGAATGGCGTCAATGAAGTCAATGAAGTAGCTTTCTCGTCGGTTATTGGACAAAGGGAGATAGTGTTCAGTATCGTTAGAGAGTCGCCACTCCAGATGCGGTAAATTGAAATTTCCCATAAGAATGAGATCGTCGGACGGTTCCATTACGTGGCATATATATTCGGTTAGGTTATACGCCAAGTCATATGTTGAGTTTAGTGCGGACGGCGGGATGTACAGTATTGCTAAGAAAATTCTTCTTTGATGAAGGTTTAGTGTGATACATACGTATTCCAGGTCAAGAGTGTCAGGTATATCGAGTCGAGATACTGGTAGTTCTTTACGTACAGCAAGTAGAACACCACCACCGACAGCAGCATCTGGACAATTGAGATGGCGATCACGACGAAAAACTGTAAAATTACTGTTGAATAGTTCAGCATCGTTGATGTTTTCACATAGTCAGGTTTCGGTAAAGACAATAATGTCAAAATTAGACACTGAAGAAGAGACATATAAATCATTAATTTTAGAGCGCATGCCACCTATGTTGGCGTAGTACGCCGAGAATTCTTTTGCCCGTTTTTTGTATTATGGCTTGATGTAATCATCTCTTGATGTTGATGCTTGGGAACAAATTCCCTGATATTGCACGATGAAGGCCAGTAGCAACTACATGAAATAGTGTTGAAGCACCACTCAGGCATGATAACTTTGAATGATGACACACGCTGATGGTTCCCAATTTTTGTACAAAACATAAAATTGTTCGGAGCAAACATTTTGTTGTATTGGAGAATATTGTTTACATTCGCTAAGACATCATCGTTAGTCGTGTCTCCAGCTAAGCGAGATAAAAATAACACTTTTGGTTGAACTACAGCTTTAAGTGAGCAAGAAAAATTGCTGTCATTATGTCCAAGCAAAGTGCGGCCATCAGTAGCGACGCTCACGATATTGGGTATTCCGTCTACATTTTCAGGTGCTGGTGCACAATTCGGATTGACATCAAAGACACTGGAGGACTTCGAAGTCTCGTTACCATTCACATTGCTTTCCGTAAGATAGTTTATTGCTGTGTTATTTTTCTCTCCAATCGTTAAGATATTGGGAACTGTGCTCGAGAGTTCTGTAGATGTAGTGTGAACCTGCTTCGATTGTTTATGTTTGCTTGCTCTAACATTATTAGAAGGTTTTTTTTAATGCTTGGAAAAGGGTATGTATGCTAATAGATGCTGGCGTGGGTGTGTCAGTGGACTGACTGCTATGGTCTAAGGTATCAGTCTGACAACCAATGCTGGTTAAGATTTTAGTAGCCGAAGTAGCAAACAGTGGTTGATTATTGTGGTTTTCATCGCAGGTATCAGTTTGGCAGCTTGTAGGTGGTGTTAAGCGGCTGCTAAGGTCCAAGTATAATTTGTCAACCTTCATTTCTAATGACTGGAGAATATCAACTGACTTAGTTTGAAAAAGTGGCTCATTAAAATTGCAAGGTGATGGATGCAAGTCGATGATCAAATCGTTTAAAATGCCAGTTTTATTTTCAAGTGTTTTAATTTTGCCTTGCATTGAATCAAACTTATCATGTAGGATGCCTATGTTATGTTTGATATGTTTAAATTCATCTCATTGAGCACGTATGTCGAACAATGCTTCAAAAAAAGGCGAGAGAGCTGTAGATATGCTGTGGATAGTATTGGCGATAGTGGAGTTGTCTTCTTTCAATGATTCGCTAACAGTGCATATCGTTTGAACATTAGAATTTGTAAGTTTTAGCAACCGTAACACGTGGCACGGCTTATTTCAAAGCAATCTTGGCACGTAAAAGTTGTTAATGATGGTGATCTACGGGCTGATTTGATGCACGTAACATGAAATGATCTCTCACATATTCCATCGCAAGAGATAGATTTCGCATCGACATTAATTGCTTTGCCACAACTACCACAGGGAGTTTGGCACGTGCGGGATGAGTCGATTGATTTAATTTGCTTATATTGTGATAGAGCTCGTTGCTTTTGAATCGATATCGATATTTATTGATGGTGAATAAGACCCTTAAACACAATAATATGGTTGAAGTCTCCGATGACGATTTGCACAAAAGTCGCGTAGAGTTGTCGGCTAGGTGGTGCTGGTGGTACTTTGATATTTCACTTATCGGCACTATTAATATAAAGGCCACCTACGTGTCCCTATATCAAAGTAGAAAGAAATATTTACAGCTGCCTAACGCTGCACCACGTTTCTTTCGCCAATTTCCTTTTATATTTATATAGTTCATTTATTATCTAAAAATTAATACAAACTTCACCTAACGTCAGTATTTTATAAGAGTCTTCGTTGTATTTCTCTAATGCTCGTCTTCAAACGTATTGGTGCCCCTCCGACACTGCTTTTAACCTGCACTCGTTGCTAAACAGCACCAAAAAAATTCTGTTAGTTGATACTAATATCCGGGCAGTCAAATGGTAGCATAGGCCACGGGGGCGTCATCGGGTGTTGGTTACCGAAGAAGCAATTGAAATCCTGAGAAATGCCTGCTGGAAACAACATCTACAGCTCTGCTACTGAATCCTACCTTCGACCTCCCCGAAGATGTGATTTTACAATTTCACATCGGGTGGCTGCCGGGAGCCTTCATGACATTTCAGATCATGAATGTTGCCAACGAAGGAGGGTGAGGGTGAGTTTCCCGCGCCTTAAATCGGGAACATTAACCAGACTGGCCCTCCAGGTTGGGGGTTGGGCAATGGGCCAATAACCCGTTCCCGTAAAACTTGGCTTATTCAGGAACCTGATACTTCGCCTCGGATACTTGGATTGGATCAACGGAAACGACCACGCAAACGAAATATGGACTACTCTATTGGAACCTGGAACGTGCGAACCCTGTACAGACCGGGGGCCATCAAAGCCCTCCTGGAACAGGTCACTCACTACAAAATCAACATTCTCGCTGTCCAGGAAACCAAACTGTTTGGTGCCGAGATTATGGACATGAGATCGTACACAATCTTCAAAAGCGGGAAGTCATCGGGAAGTCACGAATTTGGAGTGGCCTTCATCGTGGACAAAAAAAATGAAACCGCTAATAATCGACTTCAGGCCTGTCAACGAAACATTGTGTGCGATCCTCATTCGTGCAAAGTTTTTTAACGTTTGGCTCATTAACGTTCATGCCCCTACTGAAGATAAGGATGATGCAGTGAAAGATAATATTTATAACCTTCTGGGAAGGCTAGATGATTCTCTACCATCAAATGATGTTAAAATCCTGCTGGGCGACTTCAACGCAAGGGTTGGAGTGGAGGAAACACACGGCCAATTTAGTCTTCACGACCTACGTAACGATAATGGACAACGACTTGACTTTGCGAGTAGCAGAAATCTCGTCGTAAGCTCCACGTGTTTCCCGCATCGTGACATCCATAAAAGAACATGGGCATCCCCCGACGGCCACACCTTTAATCAGATTGATCATATTCTGATTCAGAAAAGGTGGGCCTCCAGTATTTTAGATGTGAGAACCTACCGTGGGACCAGCTGCGACTCCGACCACTACTTAGTCAAGACTCGATATCGATGTCGAATATCACTGTCGTATGAAGCCAGAGCAAGCTCAAGACGCAAGTTCGATGTCGACAAACAAGACGATGGAAGCCGAGTATAGATCTGCTCTGGAAATGGAACTAGCTGCCACGCCTAACACCACGTCTATCAACGAAGTTTGGACTACCATCAAAAGCGCAATGAATGCAGCAGCCGAAAAAGTAGTGGGAGATACAGCCGGGCAACGCAGAAATGAATGGTTCGACGAGGAATGTCAAGCCGCGTTGGATGAAAAGAATGCGGCCTACAAAATCCACATTGAACGACCGACTAGAGCCAAGAAAGAAAAATATGACGATCTTCGGAGAGTAGCTAATAGAATAATTAGACGTAAGAAACGAAAGCATTTTGACACCATGCTGAATAACATGAATGATAACTTTATGGCTAACAACACTCGACAAGCGTACAAAGTAGTGAGGCACTTAAAACAAGGCTTTAAACCACGAACTAGCTTATGTAGGGCTGCTGATGGAAGCATCATAAGTGGGTCAGAACAGGTGAAGGAAAGATGGGCGTCCTATTTCCAGCAATTATTGAACGGAAATGCCCCCGCACCCAACGAATCACCATCATTAATTGGCACATACCTTGACAGTGCCTCATCTCACCTTCCTACAGTAGATGAAGTCCGACAGGCCATGGACCGCTTGAAATCCAACAAAGCACCGGACATCGATGGTATCCCCGCGGAGCTCCTGAAGACAGGCGGGATATCCGTTTTAAGGGCAATCCATGGATTGGTGACAGGCATCTGGCAACAAGAAACGATGCCGGATGAGTGGCGAAAAAGCGTTATATGTCCCATTCGCAAGAAAGGAGATAAACTCCTATGCGAAAACTACAGGGGCATATCCATACTTTGTACGTCGTACAAGCTCTTGACAAAGATTTTAGAGTTAAGGTTTTCCCATCACGTTGGGAAAATTCTTGGTGAATATCAAGGTGGTTTCAGACGTGGAAGATCGACAACTGACCAAATATTTACGGTCAAACAAATTTTGGAAAAATGCTGGGAATTCAACATTGATGTCCATCAAATATTCGTCGACTTCAAACAAGCGTACGACAGCCTCAACCGAACTGCACTATATAACATCATGCTGCAGTTCGTAATCCCAGCAAAGTTGGCACGACTGGTGAAAATGACCATGACCGACTCCACGTCACAAGTGCTGATTCAGAATAATATGACCGACTCGTTTTCGACGAATACAGGGCTAAAACAAGGGGATGGATACTCTTTAACTTAGCGCCTGAGTACGTCATCAGAAAAATCCCCGTTGACACGAGAGGAACTCTATGATTTAAGTCGACACAGCTAGTAGCTTACGCTGATGACATCAACATTATGTCACGTTCGTTCAACGACGCCAAGGAAGTATTTGTAGCTCTAGACGAAACTGCCAAGGAAGTTGGTCTTCAAATTAACGAACAAAAAACTAAAGTTATGACTCAATCAAGGAAAAGGACGCCAATAAGACAAAACATAACGATAGGGGACTATAACCTTGAAAACGTAGACAACTTCGTGTACCTAGGGACGAACCTCTCGAAGGATGGGAATGAGCTTGACGAAATCAAACGACGGATTCAATTAGCCAATAAGACATTCTTTTCGGTGCTTCCCACTTTAAAATCTCGATGCGTACACAGGAATACGAAGCTTCGCATCTACAAAACAATTATTAGACCTGTGCTATGCTACGGAAGCGAAACCTGGACACTGACCCAGGCGTCTGAAAAAGCATTGAATACGTTCGAGAGAAGGGTATTGCGAAGGATCCTCGGTCCAATACGGGAAGAAGATGGATGGCGAATCCGATACAACAACGAGTTGTATACCATATATGACGAGCCGAAAGTCTCTACCGTCATACGACTCCAAAAACTACAATGGGCTGGCCACGTCGAACGAATGAGCGACAATCGAATCCTCAAACGATATCTCATGGGGCGAGCGAGCGGAGCCAGGCCAGTCGGTAAGCCACGCAAGCGCTGGGAGAATTCTATAGATATATTCTAAATCGACACGAAACATCACATAACCTAACACCAACCGATAAACATTTCGTAGCGAATTTTTCCACATTATACCACACGCACCGCATTAATTTGTATTTTAGCTATTCACTAGCACTGTTCCGCATATACCACTTTGTTTTCATTTCACTCACTTTAACACAACCCGTGCAATTGACATTTTCCCGCGGACGTCCCATAAGACTACGTGTGTTTTTCGCGACATTTTTCCCGATGCTCTGACGTCATCATTCTGCATTACGGCCCGTACTTCTAGGAGGCATTGCTTCCATGCGCTAATTGTTCTGTGTCAGTCTGTGGTGTTACTACACAGCTGTATGAGATGGTAACAATTTGTTTTCGGATTTTTTTTTAAAAAAAATTTTATATACGTTTTTTTCACGATTTAAAAAAAAACGATAAATTGAAAATTTATAACAGCCAAATGTAAGGAAAGCAATGCTTGCCTTGCTTCCATAAACGCCACGCTACTGTCTCAAAGTCATTGCGGATATATCTATCCCTTCATCCAGTAAGTCTTCATGTAAGCAGATCTACTAATTCTTATCACTGTTTGATGAGAGACTTTCACTTTCGTCGCTTTTTCTCGATAGGAATAGTTTCTCGTATTTAGAAGACCAATTATTAGATGAATATCACCGAAAGTTCGGAGGCAAAGTCCGTTTGACTGATCTTCCTAGGATTTCCATCAAGGATGATGTCCTCGCTGGTGATCTAAGCAAAGGGAGTTGTGCCGGTGACGCCTTGAATTATTTTCCGATTCTAAATCATATTTGCTGATCCTTGACGTATCGAATATATACGGAGTGTCCAAGGATACTCTTTTAAATTTTGTTAAAGGAAGATTTTCGCTTTGATAGTTTTCGTTTACTGTCGATATTTTTCCTAAAAAACTCAAATTATGACGGGCATTATATATATATATATATATATATATATATATATATATATATATATATATATATATATATATATATTTATATATATATATTTTAATTTCGTTTTGTATTTTTTGCAAATTTACAGGTGAAACTAGAGTCTGTTGCTGTCGAATTTAAAAACATGGAGAAACAGCTATCATGCCTCCGAACAGAAAAAGATAATATGAGAAAATATCTTAGGCAATTGGAGCAACAGAACGATGACCTAGAACGTGGCTACAGAATTCTAAGCGAAAGTATTGCAGGAGTGAAAACTGATCTCGACAAAGCCTATGAAAAAAATGCTCTTCTTGAAATAGAAGTGGATGAAAAAGAGATGTTGCAAGAAAAATTACAGCGATTAATGGATGAAACACGAGGTTTGTTGTTCGTCAATATTTTACAAATGTAATTTAAACATAAATTTTTAGATTTAAAACAAGAGCTTGATGTCAAAGAAAGGCTACCATGTACGTCGAAAAGTAACACTGACAGTTTAGCCTATCCTGGTAAAGCTGATAAAACTATTGAAACCAAAATTGCTTCTTATTGTCAATCTTTCGATCGACCTAAAAAATGTAAGTTACACAGCTATAGTTCGTCATATTTTAAAATGTAGTTTAAAAATGATCAGAATATTTAAGTGTGTCAGAAACTGGTGCATTCTCGTGTGGTAATCACGTAGTAATGTATGAATGTAGTGCATAGTGTAGTGTAATGCACAAAGGCATTCTTACTGGCAACCACATAAGTAAAACGCGAATGCAATGCTTGTATATGTCGATGACCATCAGAAGAAAAGGTTTACAATTGGCTACGTTTTCTAATTAACTGAGAAGGTAAAATGATATCCGGTAAATTGCAACACTTTCCACGCTGACTTTGAAAACGATAAAATGAAAATAAAATATTCTATAATATTGTGGGTGTGGGAAATGAATGGTAAATGAATGCATTCGCATTAGAGAAAATATCGTTAGAACTAAAATGCCTAATGTTTTTCTCTTTAGTATATTCTGTCTCGATAGTTATGTGGAAAATTTAATTTCCAATTTTTCTTTGGAAGCCTGGAGACATTGATGGTGGTTTTGGGAGCATCAAATCTGAGCGACATCCTCTGATCTCAAGAAAAGGTGGTTACGTTCGACCACCTTGGCTGACCTACTCGCTAGCTTCTCACTTCACATGCTTGGCAGTACCTGGACTCATTTTTCAAACATCGCCTAACGATTTTCCGGTGATAGTTGTCCTTCGGCGCCCACATTCTTGGCAATACCTCGGCTTTCATTTCTTCCGACAAATATCACACGTGTCTTTTTCTAACCACAAATAAGACATTGACGATCTCTGCTCGTTGTCAATTCTTTTATTTCTGCTCTTTGCCAATTCCTTTATTTCTGCTCTTTGACACATGTATTCGTCGTGGACCTCACGGGTTAAATAGTTGGTACGGAATGCTTGTTTGACCAATTACTAAATCAAAGTAGCTTATGTCAAATAGTAATTCGTTTATCAGCCAGAGAAGAGCCTGTTGAAGTTGCTCATCGTGCAACCACTGAATAAAAACATATTTCGCAGTTTCGTCCTGATGCTCTGGATCTAACACAGTATAGAACAAAAGTGTCAGACACTCGATACTCTGCCAACTGTAGCAATGATTCTCCTGGGCTCTGTGGTCATGTTCGTAGCTATGTGCGATGTATCTCTTTTAAATTACTTTCATCGTATCACATGCATTTGCGACGCTTGAGTAGCTAGAATACTTTTCAACTAGAATTATCTAAAGTACTTTCGATGTAGCTCCTCTTAGTGAAACCAATAATGTAATCACATGCTCCCGATTAATCCAATGGTGTATTCTGCAACAGCTTCAATCTGCTTTTTGCTGTTGGAAATTGACGCTTTAAGTCCTTTACTGCCAATTGGTTCAGTTGAAGCAGTTTCCACAGTTTACACCGACCAGATCGATTTCTTCTTCATTTTGTGAGAAATGTTGTTTTAATTTCTCTGCTCGAGTATCTAGTTCCTGTTTTACTTCTGCAGCCTGAGTATCAAATTGCGGCTGGAACTGTTGATTGTTTTCCGTCACCTTCAGCTCATTTTTTCAAACCTGCTGTTCAACCGTTCGGTGATGTCTGCAGCTTACTGGCCAACTTTCTGGCACACTCGCTCTTTGATGTCTACAACTTGTCGTTTCATTTCGAAAGTTATTTAACTTCTCTACTGGCCTAGTTGTTTGTGTTCTTGGCTGGCTTTCTCAACTAGGAATTCAAACATTTCCGGATCGATGTCCTCCGTACTGTAAGTATCCGTTAATCATGATATCGAAATGGCTTTGTTCCCGGTTGTTCACAAATCAAATTTGCAGCACTCCAGTTGCAATTCTGCTAGTGTCAATGCGTTCAATAACTCCGTCATAGTTCTTTCTATTGTTCACTTCCCAATATAATCACTTGTTATTTAGTGCACACACTATGAATGTTCGCTGTCTAATCAATTCGATCACTGTCCAAATTCTATAAAAGTCACTTGTTGAAACATAAACGCAAAATAATCCCACTTCTTACATTAACTGCCATATTTTTTAATTCAACACAGTTCTTGCGCTTTGATTCTTTGCGTTTTAAATCAGTTTGTTATAAAAAAAATATAGGTTTCATATTTTATACAGCAATAATATGTATAAGTAAGTTTATTTTGTATTTTTGCTGCAAACCACTTCCTGTATTCATACATTTTTTACTTACCATATTTATAAAATGACGTATAAGTATATCTACATATGCAAACAAATATTACCAGTAGTATTACAATGAGTGACAACTTATTTAATTTATTTTTTAGTTTCAGATGGCATCTCAAATGGTAACTTAGTTCCTGCCAGCTCAAGAACAACAGCCTTGAATATTGTAGCAGATATGCTGCGCAAATTAAATGTAAGATATATTAGTACTGGTCCAATTTTTGTAATTTACTTTCAATTGACATATTGAACATAGTAGCTGTGTTTAATGAGCACGAAAAAAAGCAGTGCATCTCAAGGCAAGTTATAGTAGCGTGGCTGTCAAAAAAAGTCGAGGAAACCAGAGCAATTGCGAGGCAGTAAAAAGTCGAGCAAGTGAGAGCAATTGAGAGGCAATTCTCAAAATTCATTACTTGTCGGAAGATCAACCTGTTAATTCACTAACAGAAAACTGCACTTCAGTGACAAGTTTTTGTTGAAAGTCGGTTCCGTGACAGTTGAGATATCTCAACCTAGCTCAACCTAGAGCAGCTCATTAAACACAGCTAATACGAGCAGACTTTTAACAGAAAAAAATCATAAACTTATCCTTGAATTTATATAAAAAAGATTTGCTTGGATTTCACATCATAAGACAAATTATATTACTATTTAGTTATAGTCCGGGAGCCAGCGACAGTAAAAATATGACGATTTCATCGTCAATGAAAGTATTTCAGGGTCTTCAATTTGTTTGTGCTTATCACAGAAACTGACCACTTACATCGCACCTCGAGACCTTTTGTTGTCAGAAGCGTTGACAACATGTAATAAACAGTACGTAAAAAAACTCTTATCATCGCCATTGATATTTTGAGGGGCTACCAATTGACATCAGACGATGTCAAAAAACGACCACTTACATTTGTTTAGCGGGACAATCAACCACTTACAAGCGCGCAAACGTGCAACATTTTTTTCAAAAATTGACTTTTTTCATCGTTGCTCAAATTCTACATGTTTACAGACGACCATATTGTGCATGTAAAAATACAGTGCTTACAATCGATTCGCGGGACAAACCTACTTTAAGCGATCATACCATGTTTTGTGAAGCAGAACATTCCTTCAATCATAAATTTATACACGAAAACAAAATTTGAGAAAATGAGTATGAAATTGGTAAAAAAATAGATATTTACCAAATTTATTCGTGACTTAATAGCATTTTCATATACTAATTTTCATCGCTTTCATCGGAAGAATCTGGACCGTTTTCTACCACTGGCGGATAAAATATTGTGTGTACCTTGAATATTTTACTATTATTGTAATTGCTATTGTGTACCTGGCAAAGTTTCGCCGTCTGGATTTTTTTCTTCACCTTCTTTCTTGAGTACAATGTCTTCGACGATGTTTGGCAACTGTTCGCCCTGAAACCATTTGAAGTCAAATTTGTCCTCATTTCTTTGCCATCCACAGTACTCTGGTGCCAAATCCGTGATGTTTTGTGAGTAGGAGTTGCTCCACATTTTTTCGGTATAAGCGGACCTTAGGGTATGCTGAACGATTTCCGATTTGCATGGAGGAAGGATCGATCCATCAAAGTTTCTAACATTGATGTTAAGTGTTGGCTCATTTTCTTTGCATTTGTAGGCCTTTAAAAACGTTTCTACTCGCACCTTATTAACTTCCGTTGTTTTTTCCTGTCGTACAAATGACAAACATATTTCTCTACAATCGACAATATCGCCGCAAAGTCGCAATCGGGGTACTTTGACATATCTGAAAAAGCTCTCAAGTACTCTTCGCTGCTCTGCAAAGTATTTAATAGTTTAACTTTCCCTTTTCTGTACAAAGCAGGATTAAAGTCGCATCCTGCAGGATTAAAGTCGCATCCCTTTTCTGTACAAAGCAGGATTAAAGTCGCCAAAATATGTCGCTGGCTCCCGGACTATTAGTATTTGGGGCATTCCACGTGAAGCAGACAGGTAAAAAATTTTTAGGTTTCCGATTTTAGCAATATTTGATTATGTTATACCTATATATGTTCTCGATCCAGATGCAAAATATTTTCACCGTAATAAGTCTGGTTAGCGAGCTAGAGGGCTTTAAAAATTTGACTAATTGGCAGGTATACGCTATTTCGAATCAAATTATCCAGTTTAAAAAAGTAGCAATAAAATAAATAAAGCACTCGAGTTGATGCGTTATATAATGGGCTTATTAAATGCAATTTTGGGTATTTAGAAAAAACAATTTTTGGGGGGAAAAATTATATTTAAATTTTTTAAACTTTAATTTCACAAAGTTCGACCATTTACTTTTTTTTAAAATTTATTTTCTAAAAATAGCTAATAGTGTGTAGATAATCCTTGCCAAGTTTCATAATGGGCGCAGAAGTCGTTTAGGAGCTAGACCAATTACAGTTTCGAAGCGAAACGGCCGGCGCCCGGTTCGCGCCTACCGCCCCCTAACGCCAGATTATGGAAACTATCAATCATACAAAATGCCTTTAGTCCGAATATTAGATCATGTTTTGTGAAGCTTTAATGATGTAAATTATGTTTTGATATAATATTCAATTAAATTGTACATTCCAATTAAATAATAAATAACAATTAAATAACGTTACAAGTGTCTTTTTTTATAGTTTTGTGAGATAATTTCTCAACAAAAAACTTAAAATATACAAAGAAAACTGTAAATATATATATAAATTATTTTGTAGCGAAGTTATCTCACAAAACTATAAAAAAAAAAACACTTGTAACGCGTTTGTCTAATTAAGTAGTTGCTATGCCACTGACTAAACTATCGCAAAAGTTTGAATCGCAGCGTCATGGGTTTGTCTCTTTTAGACAATTGACGTATTTTAATTAAAATTAAATATTTAATAAAATTGCACTACAAAGAAATTTTTCCGAACAGCGCCATTTTTAATCAATCTTCATAAATTTATGTAAAACATAATTTATAAATGATTCATTATTATTTAATTGGTGTGTACAATTGAATTGAATATTATATCAAAATATAATTTACATTATTAAAGCTTTGCAAAATATGATCTAATATTCGAACTTAAGGCATTTTGTATGATTGAAAGTTTCTGTAATCTGGCGTTAGGGGGCGGTAGGTGCGAACTCGGCGCCGGCCGTTACGCTTCGAATCTGAAACTGGTCTAGCTCCTAAACGACTTCTACGCCCATTATTAAACTTGGCGAGGATTATCTATACACTATTAGCTATTTTTAGAAAAAAGATAAAAAAAATTAAATGGTCGAGCTTTGTGAAATTCAAGTTTCAAAAATTTAAATATATTTTTTCCCCCCAAAAAATTTTTTTTTTTAAATACCCAAAAATGCATTTAATAAGCCCATTATATGACGCATCAACTCGAGTGCTTTATTTATTTTATTGCTGCTTTTTTAAACTGGATAATTTGATTCGAAATAGCGTATACCTGCCGATTAGTCAAATTTTTAAAGCTCTCTAGCTCGCTAACCAGACTTATTACGGTACAAATATACATATATAGGTATAACATAATCAAATATTGCTAAAATCGGAAACATCAACATTTTTTACCTGTCCGCTTCACGTGGAATGCCCGATTTGCTAGCTTTCCCGCGACTCATCGTAACTGGGTTACCCATAGATACATGGAAATTAAAGATCCGACTGCCTGTTCGAGTATTTGGGATGCAAACATTTTGAAAATCCGACAATAAATGCTAGCGGCTATATCGTTGGTAGTTTCCAACGGTTTCTGATCTTGTTTCATTAGAATAAAATGTCAATTTTGAAAAAAAAAATGTCCACCGATTTTAAGCATGGTGCTATTCCAGTCGAATTGTACGTCTTGCACGCTAGTTTCATTAAAAATATGCAACACTTGTCATTATATTAAATAAATATGCAGATTGTTTCAGCATAATATATTGCAAATTTCAAAGGCAATTAAAAAACCATTACAATTAGCAGAGTCAATTTTGTCTTAGGCTAGTACGCAGCTATCGGAGAATTCCGTGACCCATTTTAATTTGATCGGAAACATGATCGCCGGGATTTTGCACCACTAGTGCTTCTTATAGATAACAGACAAAAAACAATGATTGCGAACTGGCAAAAAAGTCGTCGCGTGAACACATAGTATCACTATATTGTAAATTTATGTTAACATTTTTTTTTACGTAGGTAAAGAATAATGTTTTATTTATGTAGCTTTCATTACTGGTGGATACATTTTTCAGGCACAGATGACGAAATTAAATGTTCTGCTATATAATTCTGGCAATGTGTTCCGAAATTGTACCAGTTGTAGTCATTTTGAAATTTAAAAGATTTGGAATGACAGTTTGAAATCATTATTTCAAAATGTTAACAACTTGCAACTTCTAAAGCTGCTAAATTATTATCTCAGATGTAATATACTTATTTATATATTACTTAAATATCAAATATTCAACGAATTTCAGTGCAAATTTTTATCACTCTACATTACATTTCCCTACACATACATTTTTCCGTGCAAAAATAAGTAGCTAAAGTGTGTGACGGAATTCTGTCACAGAAGCTTCCTATGTTTTGTACGCAATTTGATTACGTTCGTATTATCAACTGCGAAAATTGGCAATAAATGTTCGCAAACTAATTGATAGTTGCTGGCTCACTTATTATGAGATTAATACTATCACCCGTTGCAATGCCTGAATTACCTCATACTATGAATGGTCTGTAAACCAAATAAGATGTTAACATACGCAAAAATATTTCTTTCTACATGCAAATTTACACAAAGATATTTTAAGTACGTCTAATTTTGATTATATTTTTTTTTGTTTTCTCACGATGTGACAATTGTTATATCAAAGAAGTTTCCTTGATATTATTGAAATAATTTCTTGTGATTTTTCAGGCTATGGAATCTAAGCTGAAAGACTACCGAGAACATCCTCCAGGCCCACGACAGTAGCTTAGAAAAATTACATAAAGCTTGTATTGTCAAAAATTTAATGCAATTAATCCGCATAACTAGAATTATGTCCATCGAACCGTTATTTTATTATAAGAAGAATGTGTTTAATAAAATAATAAATAACATGAGAAACAAACTACTTTAATTCCGATTTTCGATGAGTCTTCAATTCGAAAGAACTTCTTCATGACATCTGCTATAGTTTTAGAAAATAGCAACCTTACCCAACTCAGTACTTGGAAGAATTATTGAAAGCATTATTAATATAAGCAGACGCATACATATTCACCCGTATTGCGGATGTCGTGTCGACGAACGTCGTGTCGACGACCGTCACGTCACGCCGATCGAGAATCCCGATTGTGTAACTGCATCGACGTGACTCAGTAGGATTGCCACACTGATATCAGTGTATGGGGAGTAAATTGTGAATTGATGCTCATGTAAATGAGTTATTTTACAATTGTGACTGCATTTTTCCTGTCAAACACGACATTGATGTAGTGAAATCCTTAAGGAAATGGAAGAAGTTTTTTATTTAGTAAACGAAATGAGTTTGTTGGACATTTTTTTTAATTCGGAGGAGGAAAGTGAGGAAGGAGCTGTGATTATAAGTGGTTAATAACGCCATTGATATGGAAATGGAAGATAATTTAGATCTCGTTTCTATAAGAGAAAGAATTTCGCAAATATTATGAGTAATAACAAATTGCAACACTGTTTAACTTTTTTTTAACAGTTGTAAAACGGATGCTTGGGATGTAAGATAAGTAAAAGTAAAGAAAAATAAATCATTTGCCCAATTTTTAATCAAAAGTTACAAATATTCATGTGACTCTGCACAATCAGTGCATTCATTTCTTTGTCCAATTTAAATAAACAGTGAGGTTTTGTCCGAGGAACATAGCAGCAGACTTTCTGTCTTAAGTAATTGTATGATTTATCAATTTTGAAAAAATGAAAGTAACAAAATATGCATCACTAAAATAGTAGGCACTTATTTTAACATATAAATGATAGTTGAAAAGAGATCGATCTTATGTAGACTCAAGCTTAAGTTTGAGCACCATTTTTTTTATTTCTAACACACGTTTCAGTTTTAATTTTTCCACCAAAACTTTCCTTCTCCAATAAATGTTTTTTTTTAAATTCGTATTTTTCTCGCTTTTATCTTAAATTTTCACTGCTGATCTTCAGTTGTTGTTTTTAAATAATTAAGTGTTTGTGGTATACCGTGCAGTTTCTTTTATTTTGGCATTTATTTGCTACTGTAAGGCAAGATGTCTTTCCAGGAGTTGAATGCGCCTATTTTCCCTCAAACCTGTTTTCATTCGAACCTTACGTTGTCTTCGAGGAATTCCTGCATTATCGCCATTGCTTGTAAGTTGCGACACTTTCGACGTTGACGCTTCAGAATCTGTCTCGGCGATTGCTGAAACCGAGTTTCCGAACGATGGATTTTCCAAGGCCTTCAGATACTTCAGGTTGGACGAAATGGAGTCCTTAAATCCAAATTTGCATCCAGGAGGATAAAACGCTGCGCCCAAACTTAAGGTGGATAGCACTCTGTCTTCTAAAGCAGAGAATAAATGATTTGGTCCACCCACGGTTGATTTTACTGACAATTTCCTCCTCGATACATTTAACTAAAATCCATACTTACATTGTCACCGCTTTGCGACGTTTCGCGAGAGTTTCTTTTCTTTTAACGTCTTTTGTGACGATTGATAATTGCAAATCAATTAAATACTACTAACGTTAATTACTACGGCCCGTACCCGTACCATTACCTTTCAAAACATAAGATTCTAAAATAACTTCGTTCGTTCTTTTTTCAAATCTCCGACATACATTTTTCGCTTTCCTCATTGTGTCACGGACTCTGCATTGATCGACGAAATCTGTCGATCGACGTGACAACTGTCGATGTAGATCGACATCCATAATCGCTTTTTCATGTCTCGACAGTAAATCGACGTCGGCGTGACGTGACGTTACATTCACAATCGGGGTGATTATTACCGCTGTTTGGATTCTAAAAACATAAAAATCGAATCGTTTTCACAATTATTGTTTTTGTTCTATTGTTTAGAATTTATTTATTAGTATTTAGTTATCTTTGACACGACACGCCTGGGACACATTTTTGTCGTTTGAGATTTTTGAATTCAATCCAATCCGACAAATGTACGACGTTGTGATGTGTCGTGTCGGTTAAGTGTGCGGGCTTTTATGTAGTTTCATAGATTTTATGATAAGTATCAGTTGTCTTTCGGCAGTTTGTTATTAAAAAGAAATATTGAATTGGTAAAGGATGAGGAAAAATTTTGGCCAGAAACTACTGGGTGGCGCAAAAGTTTCTGTCCTTAGCATTTCCTGTACAACATTTATTTATTTGTTCACCAAAACAAGGTACAAAATCACATATAAAATAACAAATTAAAAATAAAATGGAAAAGTAAAGTAAAGTGAAAAGTGAAAACAAACAAGTTAAATAAGTAACAAACAAATAAAAAAAAAGTAACAAATAGATTAATAAATAACAATAAATAAATAAAAACATTGACATATAAGCTATAGCTTAAGGTCTAGGGGAATGGATGGCATGCAAAAGGGAGGATTTGAAGGATGATTTGGAAATCGTAGGGGAACATAAATTACTTATGCTGTTGAATATTCTGCAGCATCTATTTATTGGCTCATTAGCTGCATATGTCGTCGAATGTGAATATTCCTTTAGAAAACCTGGTGTTCCTCACAGGGATATTTATCAAAATTTTACTATTCAGGAATTCTACATTAATAGCGCCTCTAATTACGTCGATTGTGAAGCAGGCCGATATCATCATTCTTCTGGAGGCTAGTGTTGATAGGTTTAAATGGCCCAGTCGAAACTCATAAGGGGGTAGGCTATTAAAATCATAAGGGTTGTACAGTTCTCTCAAGGCGAAAAGTAAAAATTGTTTTTGTATTGACTCGAGTCTGTCACTGTGGGTTACAAAAGCGGGATTCCAGCTAATGCAAGCGTATTCGAGAATAGGACGTACAAGTGAAGTGTATAAGGGTCTTGTGACCCACAGACTACGAAATTCAATTCATTTAACACACTTGAAGGAACATAATATATAATTAGTATGAATTATACCCTCTTTCGTTTTCAACACAGTTTAACATTCGCTTTCTGAAACTTTCACATAACGTTGACTATTTACCATTATTATCAGTTCGATCCGTTGAAGAATTTCAAAGTTTATCAGATTTTAACAAAAGGTCGTTATATTAATCCTCTTCGAATTTTGATACCTATTTTTATCGTCTCTTAAACAACAACAGTCATTATTTTGGTATCTGAAATTTCTACTTAACCTTTATTAAGGATTTATTTAAAGCTTTGTAGGTTTAAGAAAAATGGAAGAGGGTTTAAAAATTTTGAAAGATAGCTTTTCCCCATTGATTTATTGGGGTTGATTTTTCATATCGAAGAGCAGAAACTTTTACGCCACTTTGTAGAAAGAATTATATGAAGTAAGCCCAAAAAGTTACGACAACACACAAAAGAAGAAAAATAGATGGGAAGACATTACAATTAATTTCAGTTTTATTTTAATTTTTAACAACACACATTTTCCATTGCGTTAAACATAATGCAATTTCTGAACATTTTTCACAAGCTTTTCACATTTTTCTAAGTCGGGTCGTGACGGAATAGTGTGCGACAAGCTTAAAACGCACGTATTATTTCCAAATGTTTTTCAAAATTAAATAAAAAAAATTTCCGTGGGGTAGGAATCATAAGTAAAGAAAACAATTCGTCATCATCTCGTCAAACAGGTTAACTTACAAGTTTAATTTGATTGACTATTTAAAGTTAATTTTTCATCCGAATTGAGACAGTTTTGCTGCATAAAGGAACTAGTCCAAATACCCAATTTATTGAAGATAAATGTATGTTAACTAAGAATGGATGCAACTATTTATGAACTGTTAAAAATTAAGGCTCATAATGATACGAATATAATACTTAGTATTTAAATCTGATACAAAACCTGATTCGGATGAGCCGGTGTCGATGGTATATATTATTTGAGTTTTTTTTAATTTAGAACAAACAAGCTTTTCAAACTACATTTATATCCTTTTCTATTTTATACATATTCTCGTCCATACAATATTATCCTAACGCGCTGGGCACACAGAACGCGTTTTGGCGTGGCGTATATCAAGTTATGAACGGAACGCCGTGACTCTGTGATACATGGGAAGGCTAACGCCAGAGTTATACAAAATTACAAAATCGGTTAGGCGATGATGACTTCGTCGTAGTCAAATATGTGAAAAAACTGAGCACCTGATAGAAAAAGTATTCTTGTATGAACCTACACATAAGTTATACAAAGTGCCTAACGTTGCATAGTTAACGTTGTCGCCTTGTGTGTGTGTGGCATACCAAATGACTGAATGATTGTATATCACTGCCCGTGACGCCCGAACGCATTCTGTGTGTCCAGCGCTTTAACCCCAATGATACTTAACTATTCGAGGAGAAATGCCTAAAGGTCGAACAAACCTTCTACTGCCCAACAAAGAAAACTGTAAAATTTAATCAATAATGTCCCGGTACATTGCGAGCCAACTAACGAAGAATAATATTCAGAAATCTAATAGCCAGAGCTAAACATAATCTTCTTGGTCAATGTACAACGCATATCCTAAAACAGTCATTGAAACCATACTAAAGCAGTTTTTTTAATTGCAACGTCCAGACCAACAACGTTACATACGACGTGCAACTCAAAAAAACATTGTGGCGAAATCCACTTTTTCCTATTCTTTTCAACAAAATAAATTGCACAGTTAGGCCTGTTTCACACGCACGAGGTTCCATTCGGTTCGTTTCATTTTCTGTTCGTTTTCGATCGCCGCCGATAAGTGTGAAACGATGCTTCGGTTTTTATTCGGTACCCTAATAGAAACCGTATAGCACCGAGCACTCCCTCGACACGAATAGGTTTCATAAGGTTTCTATAAGGCTCATCCGGTTTCTATAATTCGTGTCCAGGGAACAGAAAGCAATCAAGGCGTTCACACACGCACGGTTTAGTTTCGGTTTTAACCAGATTGGATCATTTGTATTTCTTTAAAATTAATAAGCTATCAGTTTGGATCTCTTCATGCGAAATATTTAGACGTTTCACCTAGTTAGTTTAGTCAGTTTTAGTTAGTTTTATTATTACCTCTAATTTTTTGAAATTATCAGTCGCAATTTTTCTGATAAAATGGGCGATTTACCAGATGGTGATGTGAATCGGCTGTTTTGTGCAGTGCAATCTAAAGTAGTGCTGTGGGACAAAACTTGTGCAAAACATAAAGATAAATTTAAGACGCAAGAAGCATGGAAATAACTATTGTGTGGAAATTTTTGAAGAATTTTATGATTTTGACGTCACTACGCGAAGTTGAGGAAGAAAACACAAAACCTAATATGGACCGTGTGAGAACCGTGTATGTGTGAAGGGGTTTCGTTCGGTTCGGTTTGTTTTCGGTTACAACCGAAAACGAACCAAACCGAATGGAACCTCCTACGTGTGAAACAAGCCTAACAAAGGAAAATTTTACATTCGAGAAACTCGACAACTTTAACCTAGAAGGCAAGGGAGCTATCGAGATCATCAAAGCAGCTCTGATCATTAACAATTTTGCCCCTTTGGAACACCTATACTATTTGAATCAGCAATTTTCATCCTAGGAATATATTTTAAAATCAATTCTGGAAGAAACGCTATCATTTTTTTCCGGAAATCACTCCTTCGCCAGGACTAGTATTTAGTATCCAGTACCCGCCGCCATTCCTTTTCCTTAAGGGGAGGAGTTACGAAACCGGAAAACACACACACCAAGGTACCTGTGACACACAACTGCACATTCTAATCACTTAGCATTTCGCATATTGCACTTTCATGAACTCCAGCTAATATCATCACTTTGCACTTTCCCCCAACTTATATTTGCAATTCGTTCATATTTCAATGTTGCTCTTTTTCCCCATTTCAACAAATGTTGATTGTAAGAGATTTCCAGCATATGCTCTTTACCGTAACTTAAGGGGTTACCTCCACTTGCAACTATGAGATTTTTCAATTTTTTTTTGTTGCATTTATTTTTAAGTATAACTATCTGAGAATACGTCCTTCAAATTTCAAGTCGATCCGAACATAATTGACCGAGATATGAGCGTTGAAAGAGAAGAAACTGTCACTTAAACAACCGTTACTTATACTTATAAACGCGTTTTTCTCGAAATGACATTTTTGAAGTCGGTGACCAAAATTACTCAAAAACTACTGAGCCGATCTTTTTGAAACTTGACAGGCTTATTCAATACATGAAAATGTAGTATTTGATCGTTCGGTTTTTCTTTTTGATAAAAAATGGCCGTTTTATAGCTAAAAGACGACCGTTTTTTTAAGTGAAAATCAAACCATTGACTTTTGCTTCAGATGATCCAGTTCGACACAATGTTGGTCACCGCAAAAAGTGAAAATTAAAATACCATTGTTTTGATGGCCGTTTGTAATTTAACGATGTAATATTTTTCAATAAAAGAATTACTGAATGGTGCTTAATGTATGTACTTTAAGATAATATAATAGTCGTTTAAAAAAATTTCGTAGTTTTCTTAAAAAAAATTTATGCAAATGACCAATTTTTTCCCGCTACAAGTGGGGGTAACCGCTTAAATACTATTGCTGTTTCAATACTGATTGCTGTTTCAATACGATCACGGACTCTTCCTATTGGCCAGCTAACTCAGTTGTTCGAGAATTAATTCCAAGGAATCGCAGTACAGTAGGACATAAGTCTTCGTCAAAAAACGAGTCGAGAGCTTCTCCGTCTACTACACAAAAATGAATGGCATGCGATCGAAAGTAAACGATTTCTTCGCCTTTGCCAATTCTCCTAACTTCGATGTAATTGGCATTAATGAAACTTGGCCTTGTGCTAACATCTCAGAAGCTTAGCTATTTGCTTGCAATTTCAATGTGTTTCGCAAGGATCGACATGGCGAACTTCTTAATGCTTTAGCGGTTGATGGTGTCCTACTTGCCATACGCAACACCGTTCATACATCAACGATAGTCGTACCTAACGTCGAAAACTTGGAGTTTGTTTGTGCGTGTATGAGCTGAAGATTACGGAAGTTATACCTGGCTGTAATATACATTCCACCCGACTCTTCACATGAGATATATGAACTAGCACAGAGTGCTTTCTTTTACATTTCTGGCCTGCTGGGCGCAAACGACGAAGTCATTATCATGGGGGACTTCAATATGGCGAAAATCGTTTGGTGCTCATCTGATGATGGCACATTCTTAGTACCAGTTTTGTTCCGGGCACTCGTCGCCATGTAGTAGACTTTGCGAACGCAATGCTAGCGTTCGGTTTGAATGAAGTCAACAACATCTGCAATAGCAATGGGAAGGTCTTGGATATCGTTTATACTACCAGCGCTTCCACAAGGAAAATCAGGCCTTTCCCATCAACTCTTTGCTACGACACGATGCATCACTCACCAATCAACATTATATTATATTTGAATGTAAATAGTCCTGAATGCTCAAGCTCACCACTCGGTCAATTTAATTTCAAAAATGTTGATTTGGATCAACTCACTCGGAAGTAGCTTTCGTGAGCAGCCAAAAAGATTTTGGAATTTTGTTAGTTTTAAGAGGTATCGCGATGGTTACCCCGATACATTTATATATGACGGCATAGCCATTACTGACCCAATAGCTATAAGTAATGAGTTTGCAACTCACTTCCGTAAAGCATATAATACTGATGCCTCTACTAAAACAAACAATAATTTAAACTTCAATAACTTAACAATGTTCCCTAACACCTCTTTGGGCATGAAAGATTTAGCTATTGACGAAGATACTATTGAAGCATTTTCAAAAAAAAAAAACTGGACAACAACCTGGCTCCGAGTCCTGACGCCATCCCAAATTTCATTTTGAAACGTTGTTTTTCATCTCTGTCCCCTATTTTATCATATCTCTTCAACCTGTCTGTGTCCATGGGTATTTTCCCTGCAATTTGGAAATACGCAATCGTTACACCCATACACAAGAAAGGTGATAGAAATGCTTTTAGTAATTACCGTCCCATTGTCAAGTTACCTTGTAGCGCCAAACTTTTTGAAGCAATAGTTAGTGATATCGTAGCATTTCATTGCAAATCCTTCCTTTCTTCCTATCAGCACGGTTTCACAAAGGGTAAATCCACTGCAACGAACCTGTTGGAACTTTCCAACATTATTATTCCATCCATTGAAGATGGCTAGCAGGTGGACTCTGTTCATACTGACTTTACGAAAGCTTTTAACAAGCTGGATCATTCGATTTAATGCCTAGTACTATACTCTTCGCGAAACGAATTCAACGGTCGAATCCCATACAAAAAGAGCTTTTCAATTCGTCAGTAAAGCTGTTTTTGTATGGGATTTGACCGTTGAATTCGTTTCGCGAAGAGTATAGTACTAGGCATTACTAGAGAAATTATCCACTTACAATTTTCCCCATAAATTTACCAACTGAATTGCTTCTTACTTGAACTAACGTACCCAGTTTGTATCTTTTCGCGGTGTACTCTCTTCAGAAATCATCGTCTCTTCAGGTGTTCCCCAAGGGAGTCACCTGGGCCCACTTCTTTTTGTTTTATATATCAACGACTTGCCGTCTGTCTTGAAAAGCTCATCTATATTATTGTATGCTGATGATGCTAAATCTTCAAAAAAGTATCCAATTTGAACGACTGTCTTAATCTACAAGCTGACTTAGATCATCTCTCAGACTGGTGTAACACAAACCGCTTACTAATGAACATAGACAAGTGCTCTATTTTATCGTTCAAGCGTAAATTATCTTCTTTATAATTTGAGTACTCTCTAAAGATTACACCATTGGCACATTCTGAAAAAATACTCGAATAGCACATTTATTTTTGACGATCATATAAATAGTATCATTGTAAAAGCCAACTGTGCGTTAGGCTTTATACGGAGGCGATCGAAGGAGTTTAATAACATTTTCCTAACAAAAACCTTATATTGTGCTTTAGTGAGACCAATCCTCGAATGTGCATGCTTGATTTGGGCTCCTTATCAGCAAGTGCAAATTGATCGTATTGAATCGGTTCAAAGAAAATTCTTGCGATTTTGCCTTCATGAATTTTCGTGGTTTGATCCTCTTCGATTGCCTCCTTATACTAATCGGCTGAAACTTTTGGCTATGGACACACTTGAAAATAGACGCCACAAATTGAAAATCTGTTTTGCTGCTAAGCTTTTCGCCGGAAATGTGTCTTCTGAATTTATTTTAGATCAATCCGGCCTGAATGCCACAGATTTCGCCACGTGAGCTTATTATCCGTTCCTTTTCATCGAACCAATTACGGCTACAATGAACCTATCTCAGCGAAAAAAAGAACTGTTAATAAGACTGGTGATATATTTGATATTAACAAGTCTGCATTGTCTTCGAGAGATGTTGTTGTAAATATTTATTGAATGTTTGTGTATACTTTGTAATGTAAGTACTCTGTATTAGACGAATTGTTAGGTAAATAAATAAATAAATTAAATATCTGAAATTTATATAATTGACGTTCAATTGTAAACTATTAAATATTGAATGCGACGTCATACATGCCAAACACTTTTCTTAGTGTAGTTAGCGTTGTAGCGTCGATAGAAGAAATTAATCTATACTCACAAATTTTTTATCGAAGTTCACAAGAATATTCTATGACAATGAGTTTTATTCCTTAGAAATTATTCTTTAAACAATATTTCTGTACTTTTAATTCAAACAGTATTCATGAACCAAATAGAATCATCCACATTGTCTTTACAAGTGAATACTATTTTTTAATAATAAACTCTGATTGAGTATGTTTTTCGAATATATTTTAATGCTGAACATAATGACCACCCTCTAGACATTCCACTTTCGTGAATATGGCTTTTCAAAAAGTAATATTAGCTACATTAAGCTACATACGAAATTTTAATTACCGCAATGCGAACAACATATTGTAACTATTATTTTTAACGCTTAAATGGATCCCAAGGTGTCCGAAATAAGTCTGATGGTAATGGAGTGCAATGAGTCGACTTAAAATCACATAAATGTTTTCGAACCTGCAAGACAAAGTAGCGAAATTTACATTAAAAAATGTATTAAGAGACATTTTATCTTGTGAAAGATATATCTAGTTGAATAATAATAGACTTATGATACTTACTTACTTAATTACTAATTGGCTCACAAATAGCAGTAACATATAATAAATTTATGCCAATAGTAATAACAAAGTCGAATAAAAACGAAATATAAAGTTAACTGTGACAATGCGGATGCCCAGAGACAGATAAAATGCAGACTAAATGAAGGAGAAGAAAGAAGATGTACAATTTATAACCTAATAATAAGCTAGTGCTACTCTAAAAGCACGTTTAGTTCCAGTTAAATAAATATTCAGCCTTTTGTGTGGTCTGCTGAGTGCCAAATGACATTTCAAGTTTTGAAAGGGAAGCTTTGCGTTGCATTTATATTAGCTTACTTTTTTATGGCTAATGCGGATGCCAACAACGCTTGAATTTGGCAGGTGCTTCCGCAACAGATTGACAAAGAGGTAAAGTTATTTCCAAATACAACTGTGTTTCCCCAGAGAGTGAAAAAACTCTTAGGTTATATGATGGGAGCTCTTAGTAGTAGTAAAAGCAACACAACTCTTCCGCAAGTATCTTTACGGACAGACGTGATTCCTTCGGACTGGCTAAGTTCCTGTGAATTGGTTACTGAATCTCAGGAATCCAGAGGGTCAAATTGCAGAACGTGTCAAGATATTGTGAGCCTACAATAATAAAATAGATGATGCTTATCATGGTGACGTTTCCCAAAGATATTTAAATACTGTAGGGGAGACATTTTTCGAAATACAGCTGAGGAGACTAACAATATCAAAAGCAGAAAATTTCTCAACCAGCAATATGAATAATTGAACAATGACATCATACTACCTTTAATCACTTGAAAAGAGCGAGGAGAACGATTGAAATGGCGGAATACTTCTTGCATGAAGTGCGATTATGCTTATCCGCACTAATATCGGTTGGGTATTTAAAGAGCTCCGAGTGCTATTAAGGAGGAAACCTTTGGAGAGAAAAGCACTTGCAAAAGTACGCGAACGATTCTAGTGGACGCTCGCTCAAGATGTCGAAGTCTTGTTGTCAAAAATTTTGCGTATGTGCTTCCGCTAAAGAACCGAATAGTAAGCTCAGAGGGGAGGGACTACTGGGGAGGGACTTGCCAAGGAGCTCAGAAATATACTGACAAGCTGCACGAACCAATGAATTGGTATCCTTTGATGGTCTTCTTACACATCATCATTTTAGTTTGGGAACTTTGTGCCTGGAGGGTGGGGAAGGGCATATCATACCATTTCACTGCAAATCGTATGTATTATAAGTATATAAGTACATACTTCAAAATATACTAGCTAGTATTTTTGGAACAGGCATTTTGAAAAGGTATTTTTTTGTACTCGTACTAGGAATACCTAGCATGTAAAAATCCTAGTACAACCCAACTCTAGTGTTAAATGTTTTACGAACACATGATTGTCATCTGATATGATCCACTCGATATCCACTTCACAGCGGTAACGGCTTTTTCGTTGTTATATTAAATGTTTTTTTTGTTCGAATTTATAAAAGAATCGTTTACTGTTTTCTTGTAAATTTAACGATAATTTTTCTGAGTTTTTGTTGCACATATTACATATGATTAATATTTTGGATTTATGATCAATATTTGTCATGTAACAACTCAGCATCCAGTTACAATGCACGGCGTCAACAGTAATTAAACATCCTAACCGAGTATGCATTTCGTCTGTTGGATACTGCTGATGACCAAATTATTCATTTGCGCAATTATTGTTAAATATTTTTCGTTATTCAAGCTCAGTTTCAAAAAACATATTTTTCTTTTTACTAATAAATGTAAAACAAAAACAAAAAATTATATCATCTTGAAAGTTAGTTAAAGAGCCTAGCTAGTAAGTTTAATAAAGCATCGTTTTTTTAGCTCCTATCGAGAGCTGGTTAGGATAGTAGCATTGAAAACAACAGTTATTCTGCCCCCATTGTTGTTGTGGTTGTTAATGCTACTATCCTAACCAGCTCTCAATAAAAGCGTAAAAACACGCTTTTTTTTAAAAAAAAAAATCATGTTGATAAGAGGTATTTTTACACAAACAAATATTTATGAAGGTTTTAAGTAAATTTTGCATTTTTTTTACGTATGGGGCATTCAACGTGAAGCGGACAGGCAAACAATTTTGATGTTTGCGATTTTAGTAATATTTGATTATGTTATACCTATATAAACATACTCAAAAAAGCCTGCGTACACCTTACTAGTAATATCTAAATCATGACAAAAGCCCATGCATCAATAAAATGCCCTTGATGAAAATACTTTGATAAGAAGGAGTACACTGCTAGACAAAATGCAGCTTTGATAAAAAATTCCTAGAATTAAAGAAGATATGGTGATTTTAATCTTTAGAAGTCTCTGATCCGCCCCAAAAAAGTCTGTGTACACATCACACTGTTTGGGGATTTACAGTTAGAATTTACAGTTGCAGTGCGAAAATTTTTGTGTCTATACAGGTAGTGGCTTAATTGGTAAAGTTTGTGACAATATTGTGTGAATTAAAGACTATCTTTTCCAATGGAAGCTCGAAATAAGGAAATAAGTGCTAGTGAACGGAAATTGATACTAAAGTTGCGTGAGAAAGGAAAAAGTTTTCGTGAAATTGCGAATTTAGTTGGAAGAACGCATTCCTCAATACAAAAGGTTGTTACTAATTATAATACAACCGGTGTTTTTATTTTTCGGCATCGATCAGGACGTCCACCCAAACTTACTGCACGTGAACGTCAAAGTATTATTAAAAAAATCCCCTGCTAACGGCCTTCCAACTTGCTCAAGAAACTAAAGAGAAATACAAAAAATAAACAATATGCGAGGAAACAGTTCGCACAATTCTCAGGGAACGTGGTTACCATGGTCAAGTAGCACGTAAAAAGCCATTCATATCAGCACAAAATTGTCTAAAGAGAATGGATTTTGCGAAAACTTACGTCAACATGCCAAAAGAATTCTGGGAACGGGCTGTTTTTTCAGACGAAAGTAAATTTTGTATATTTGGGATATAAGGACGCAAATTAGTGTGGAGAAAACGTTCGACTGCATTGAATAATGCAAATTTGATTCCCAATGTAAAACATGGTGGCGGTGGTGTGATGGTTTGGGGGTGTATGGCTGGTAGCGGAGTGGGACAATTAACTTTTATAGAGTCGACAATGGACAAGTATGGATATCTAAATATCTTAAAAAAACAATCTCAAGCAAAGTGCTGAGAAATTAAGGCTAGGGAATGCTTTTTACTTCCAGCACGATAATGACCCCAGACATACTGCTCACATAAATAAGCTTTGGTTGGTCTATAATGTCCCAAAATTATTGCGCACACCCCCTCAATCACCATAATTTAAATCCCTTTGAACATTTGTGGGATTTACTTGAGAGACAAATTCGCCACAATCAAATTACACGCAAAGAATCACTTAAAAATGTCATATTGAAGGAGTGGAACAGTATAACGGCCGAAGAAACTACAAAGCTAGTTCACTCCATGCAAAATAGGCTAAAAGAGGTAATTTATAGGAAAGGGTTTGCAACAAGCTATTAAGGTGATTAATCGGATAAGCTAATCAAGATGAATTCTAATTAGTTGATTAAATTATTTCAGGTGTACGCAGACTTTTTTGGATGCATTTTGATGGGCTTGTGGACAAACTTTTTTTTTCTTTTAATATTAACATCAACGAACGAGTAATGAGTTGTATCCTTAGTTACTATAGTGTTAACTGAAAGCAATAAACTAAAATTCTTAGTCATAAGCAATTGGAAACGTTCTTTATTTTAAAATATTTTTTTTTCACCAACAAGTGTACGCAGACTTTTTTGAGCATGTGTATATCCTCGATCTAGATACAAAATGTTTTTACAATACAAAGTCTGGTTAACGAGCTAGAGGTCCTTAAATATTTAATTTTTTGGCAGGTATGCACTATTTAGAATCCTTTTATCCAGTATTGAAAAGTTACAATAAAATAAATAAAAAACTTGAATTTATACTTCATTTAATGAGCTTTTGAAGTGCATTTTTGAATATTTAAAAAATATTTTTTTTTTGAAAATATATATATTTAAATTTTTGAAAGTTGAATTTCACTAAATTATCCCATTTATTTTTTTTAAATTTTTTTTCTAAAAATAGCTAATAGTGAACAGATAATCCTTGCTAAGTTTCATAATGGGCGTAGAAGTCGTTAAGGAGCTAGACCAGTTACAGTTTCGAAAAACAGCGACCGACGCCTGTTTTGAAACTGTAACTATTCACTATTAGCAATTTTTAGAAAAAAAAAATTTAAAAAATTTAAATGGTCTAACTTAGCGAAATTCAACTTTCAAAAATTTAAATATATATATTTAAAAAAAAAATGTGCTTTGAATATTCAAAAATGCATTTCAAAAGCTCTTTAAATGAAGTATAAATTCAAGTTTTTTATTTAATTTATTATAACTTTTCAATACTGGATTAAAGGATTCTAAATAGCGCATACCTGCCAAAAAATTAAATATTTAAGGAAAAAAAGTTAAATTTCCTCTAGCTCGTTAACCAGACTTTATATTGTAAAAACATTTTGTATCTGGATCGAGGACATATATAGGTATAACATAATCAAATATTACTAAAATCGGAAACAAAAACAAAACGTGGAATGCCCCATATCTCAAATAAATAAAATAAGATTCCAAATCATTTGCAAAGCAAGTGTAGTGGCAATGACATGGTATTATACATATAATATAAATACCAGTCAAAAAAGCAGCATTAAAATCTAAAGGCATACCAAATACTCCGCAATTTGATTTCGTTGTTCGTCTGAAATGTCACTTCCACTTAATACAGGAAATGTTTTTCCATTGGTAGATATATGTGATGATATCAAGAGCATCCACTTTTCGTCGAAATCGTTTTCTGAAAATGATGAATTAAATTAATTCCTTAAAAACACATAGTGAAATATTATTTATATATATTTGAAATTTGAGACTTTGGAACTTGGCCGTTGAAAGTTTAAGCAGCATTTCGTGCTGGGGTGCTTGAAAGTATCCTTGGACGCCACTGGCGTGGCGATCATGGAAGCGAGGGAAGCATTGCTTCTCTTAAATTTGGCTGATATATATTTTAAATTCATTTATTTAGAAATCGCGAAAAAAATCTTGTTTAAGATATTTTCTAAATAAATTTTCCCAAAACCGAATAGTAATCTCACGCAGCTAAGGTGGTAGCATCACCGAATGAAAATAATGAGAAAACAAAACGCATGGAAGAAACGAAAAAAATACATCTAAGAGCGTTAATTTCACTCCATGTAGACTGCAATGTGACGTCATTAAAAAAAATGTGCTTGTACTAGCTAGTTGGAAGCAATGAAGAAATTGCTTCTTAGGGGAAATTCTCGCCTCAAGAGAGAAACTGAGGGAAAAGCCGCGTACGTATGATTGCTGTGGAACTTATTGCCACGTTCCCCATACGCGTATCACTGCAATATTGCTTGTGCGTATTTTTTTGGACTGAGAGTGTTTGCTGTAGTATGTACTCACTATGTGAATTTTTGAATGAATTTGAACTACTACGAGATGTGGCAAGGGCTGCCAGAGACTGCTGATTCGATTTCGCTGTATTGAAGTGCTTGAATGTAATTCGGTAGTAAAATTTTTGTGCTATATTTTATACATAAATTTGGTGAAGGTATTTTTAATTGGTGAAGGTATTTATTTCTCTAATAATTTACAGTATTTAGTAATATTGAAATTAAATTGTTTTGAATTGTGTAGAATTGAGTGCGTAGAATTACTTTATGATTTTTTTGTTTTATACTTAAAATAATGAGAATGCAATTAAAAGGTGAATGTATTTATGTGTTCCGTAAATAGCATGTATTAAAATTGCATAATTAGTAACCTTTATCGATTTCCTTTTGGATCTCGATCTTTTGCGGACAAAAAGGACTTTATCGAAAAGGGTCGACCCAAACCGAATTCGGAAATTATCTCTGGAACGAAGAGATGTACTCGGCTTTTTACTTGCGAAATCTATTTGACTCGATTTCGTCAAAAAAAAACGGAACTGCTTTACTCTATTGCAGATTTACAGGGAAAATCTTTTCAAGATATTTTTGAATATTTTGCTAACAATAAATCAGAAAATAGTTTAAAACAATTTTATAAATTTGTTTGTTTAGTTCTAACATTACAAGTAACGAATGCGAGAGAGAGTGTAACAAGAGCGTCCGCAGAGCGCAGTTTTTCTTGCTTAAAAAGGATTAAAACTTATCTCAGGAATAGTACATAATGAAAAATTAATAATTACATTACTTGGCAGTAATGTCTATTGAAAACGTTTTCTTAAAATCATGTTTGAAAGAAAAGAAAGACGAATTGCATTAAATTTCAAATTTGAGTATGCATGAATTTTCTCATCAATTTCGATTTATAATAGATTTTTTTTAAACTGTCACTTCATTTATTTTATATTTGTTAACTGCTATTTTAAAAATATAAAAATATCAGTTTTTCGTTATGGGAATGTAGTTAATTTACTGTTATTTTTTATAAGTACTAGAATATTGATATTTTCTTTATTCGCAAAGGACTATGAACATTTATTTTGCATAATCACTATTGTTATTGTTGCCGTAGCTATATTTGAAAATGCTTTATTTACATATATTGCTGTGGCAGCTTTGCTAATTCATATGTTTACCAAAATATAATTTTTGCAACTATTTATTAAAGAGAAAATACTTTTATATTGATGGGAATTAAAATACTGATAACAATACAGTATATCTACTTTCACGTCCACGTTTGTAGTTTCTATATACTTTTATATTAGCAATGTTAAAAGAAGCTAACAAGAGGGGTTCTACTAATACGTAACAAATTTGAAGAAAGCATAGCCAAAGTCAATTATCGAAATGAATTGCTTCTCTACGGTAAACTATCACACCGCGCCACTGTCTGACGCTCTTGGCGACGAGGTAATAGTACAATATTTGACTATAGAATATTGCGAGGGCAAAGACCTAAGAATCTCTTCTGAAAGGATTCAAATAGGTTAATATAACTTGAACTTGATAATATGACGACCATATGAAATTGGCATATTCTAAAATTGGTCTAACTAAGCTATAAAAAAGGGTTTTTATAGGATAATGTCGTGGAGTTACTGGAAAAGTTTAAGGCCATGCCACCTTAACTACAATTAAGCCTATGCGGTCGTTAAATGTAAATGATTGATTCGCCTGTACTGCAGTATTTTCGATGATTTATTAAAGGTTATACTCAAAAGCAAATATTCAAAGATAATATGATTACCTGTACGTATATATGATACAACAATACACTTGTCGGTATTAATAATGAGTCTATTTTTGGAGCAGCAATTTTCAATTCAAATGAGATAAAAAAATGGAATAACTTCAGTCTACAAGCTTTATCAACGACTTCCATAGCTATTTTTTTTGGAGCGGTTACTAGTAAAGCAAATGCGACTATCCTGCCTTTTAGGATAGCGAGGAATATCTTATATAGTTCATTTATTTTATATTTGTTAACTGCTATTTTAAAAATATAAAAATATCAGTTTTTCGTTATGGGAATGTAGTTAATTTACTGTTATTTTTTATAAGTACTAGAATATTGATATTTTCTTTATTCGCAAAGGACTATGAACATTTATTTTGCATAATCACTATTGTTATTGTTGCCGTAGCTATATTTGAAAATGCTTTATTTACATATATTGCTGTGGCAGCTTTGCTAATTCATATGTTTACCAAAATATAATTTTTGCAACTATTTATTAAAGAGAAAATACTTTTATATTGATGGGAATTAAAATACTGATAACAATACAGTATATCTACTTTCACGTCCACGTTTGTAGTTTCTATATACTTTTATATTAGCAATGTTAAAAGAAGCTAACAAGAGGGGTTCTACTAATACGTAACAAATTTGAAGAAAGCATAGCCAAAGTCAATTATCGAAATGAATTGCTTCTCTACGGTAAACTATCACACCGCGCCACTGTCTGACGCTCTTGGCGACGAGGTAATAGTACAATATTTGACTATAGAATATTGCGAGGGCAAAGACCTAAGAATCTCTTCTGAAAGGATTCAAATAGGTTAATATAACTTGAACTTGATAATATGACGACCATATGAAATTGGCATATTCTAAAATTGGTCTAACTAAGCTATAAAAAAGGGTTTTTATAGGATAATGTCGTGGAGTTACTGGAAAAGTTTAAGGCCATGCCACCTTAACTACAATTAAGCCTATGCGGTCGTTAAATGTAAATGATTGATTCGCCTGTACTGCAGTATTTTCGATGATTTATTAAAGGTTATACTCAAAAGCAAATATTCAAAGATAATATGATTACCTGTACGTATATATGATACAACAATACACTTGTCGGTATTAATAATGAGTCTATTTTTGGAGCAGCAATTTTCAATTCAAATGAGATAAAAAAATGGAATAACTTCAGTCTACAAGCTTTATCAACGACTTCCATAGCTATTTTTTTTGGAGCGGTTACTAGTAAAGCAAATGCGACTATCCTGCCTTTTAGGATAGCGAGGAATATCTTATAGACGATACTCAGAGCAAACTCTGTGGTGACTCCCTTCTTGAGTATGAGCAATATCAGTCCAAGATGCCAATCGCTAGGTATTGTTTCGCTGTCCCGCACCTTCAGCATTAGTTGAAAAACCGTATGATCAAGTTTTCTACATCCATATTTCAATAATTAGACGGCCCCGTCTTTTTTCATTGTTAAGCAGTTCATCAAAGTGCGGAATCCATCACTTCAGTAATCCTGACTAATTAGAAATCAGACTTTCCTCTAGGTCTTTGCATGGTGGCTCGCAAACTGTGTACTGCCCCATGCTACTCACTTGCTGGTAATATACTCCATGTGTTGGACGAGTTTCTAGGCATGGTTTCCTACCAGGCTTCCTCTTTTTGGCTAGGTGAACTTGTTTATCCAACGATCAAACATCGCTATATGCTAATTTGCGTGCCCGCATTCTTTGAGATTACTGCATGGGTGAGTGCTCAGTATTCTAGCGCTCAGTAGCGAGCTTGCAGTCATCGTCAAACCAGTCGTTGTGATCTCTTTTGAGGCTAGTACTTAAAACGTTTGATAACAGCGTTATTGATAATAAAAATAAAAATCCGTAGTTTCTCCTACTACAAAATTGTTTATTTGCGTAGATACGTATTTCGGGAGCTATTTACTCCCTTCTTCAGTACTTTAGCTACTAAATCATTTGCAAGGTCACATGGGCTTAAATACAAAATCGGTACAAGGATACAGGTAAAAATTATAAAAGTTACATTAAAAGTGGGAAGATACGTAACTCTAGTAAAAGTAATTAGAGAAATATTAAAAGTAGTTAGTGTAACACGCCCATTAAAAAGTAATTAGTGTAAAATGCTCATTAAAAAGTAATTAGTGTGACACGCGATTTGTCCATCTTTTGGCGAGCAGTTTTATTAATTTGGATGAACAATTTCCTTCGTCTGTGTTCATCAACTTTTCCGCATCCTTCCGCAATATTTCTAAACTCTCCCAGGCGTCCAAAGTATAGGGTTTGTTTACGTGTCGTAACAATTCCAGGTTTTCTTTCGTCACAGAATGTCCTTCTTCGATAATATGCATTGCCACCGCTGATCGAACCGAATTAATTCCTCGTCTTTCCCCGCTTGCTACTTCCTTTATGTGCTCTTGGAACCTCGTCGTGATGAGCCGTTTCGTCTGGCCAATGTAATATTTATCGCAATCACCGCAGCTTATTTGATATATACCGCTTTTTTCTCCATCCGTTAGTGGGTCCTTCTCGCTTCCTAATCGTCTTTTCAGCGTAGCGTCTCTACTGGATCCGACAACTTTGATGTTGAACTTTTCGATAAATGATTTGATTTTGTAGAAATTACTGGACATCGGTATACTAATCCATTTTGTTTCTTCTCTGGCGTTGGCTTGTTCGAATAATGTTGTATGCTGGTTTTTCCATATTTGGTCTTCTTTCTTCCTCATTAGTTTTTTAATTGCTTCGATGCAGTACCCGTTCTTTGTTGCTGTATCGAGGATGTATGCCCTTTCTTTTTGAAACCGATTTTGTATTTAAGCCCATGTGACCTTGCAAATGATTTAGTAGCTAAAGTACTGAAGAAGGGAGTAAATAGCTCCCGAAATACGTATCTACGCAAATAAACAATTTTGTAGTAGGAGAAACTACGGATTTTTATTTTTATTATTAAATCCAAACTACAAGCATCAGAAACGATAACTATTAGCGTTATTGATGTTTGGCAAAAGTCGTTCTTATGAGTTTTAATTCAAGTTCTGCTCAGATCATCAATGACTGCCCTATTCTTAGTTGATTGGTAGTAGTTTCGAGTGCCAACTTGTGTCAGAATCTCTGTGTTAATTTTATACTGCGTATAGTTTGTTGGTCATCTGATAGTAGTTTCAGCTCGAAGCACTCACGAACAAGGCAGGGTCTCAAGCTTGACATGATCGCACATTCAACAGCGACATGATCGCACATTCAACAGGTTACTAAAATGGTGGCGATCTATTAACACAAGGGGTCTTAAAGGTTATAAAATTTGTGGTCATGGTTCCCTTCTTGTCTATAAATCAGCATAGACAACGTATAACGTCTCTAAAGCTTATTAAAGCAGAGAATAATTGATACGGGAAAGCAGAATGAAAATGGAATTCTTTTTGTTGGATGATTAAAATTGAAAATTTTTTTGACTTAGTGGTTTCGAAAGTATACACTGATTCTCATCAGATACCAGCTCACAGTGCATACTTGACTGATCTGACCCCTTGCAGTTTTTATTTTCGTCAGTTGTGATCAATTTTAACATCCTCGACTTATATCCATCGATATAATTTAAAAATAAAAGTTAATGATCTCCAACTGCAAGCCATCGTGACGTATTCACTTAGTTAATATCGAAACCAATACTTTTTATGTGATAAATTCAGTTAATAAATATATATCCCATATTTTGTTTTATAAACGCGTATGTTTTATTGAGCTAGCTTGACATATGTTTCTAAAAAAAACAAAAACCGGGGCTCATTACCGCTAGAGTAGACAAGGGAAATTTTTTACTTTTTGAATGTGCTGAATAATTTGTTCGAAACGCCAACATTTTGACATCAAACGATGCCAACAACAAAGTCGGCGGGTGATGCTTGCGACAGCATTCCAAAAAAAGACGCGCCACGGTCAGTGGTGACACTTGACAAAAACCAGCAGCTTAAACTAAAAGGTAAGATCAGGGCATCGACTTTGGGGAAAATTAACGCATCAAAAAATTTTTGAAATGCGTATCAAAATCAAAACGCGTATCAAACACAATATGAAAACACTCCTTCATAAAACTAGGTGAACTAAAATTTTTATATTATATTCACTACTGATCAAAAGTAAGTGCCCACTCAGTAAACTTACTATTTCAAACGATATAAATACGAATATAAATAAATTAATAAACAAGATGGAGTACTTGTGAAAATAGCTTGATGTTATGCTAAAAACGCCAAGTAAGCTTCATAAAAGTTGGGAGTCAAAGTCGTATCAAAATGAACTGGTATCGTATCAGCGAATCAAAATTTTTGACAAAAATAGTATACTAAATTTGTACGATAGCATCAAAGTGGTAACCCTGGGTTAGATCTTTTTCATCAGCGGTTCATTCTCTTTAGTTACAAAAACGTTTATGAGGCTGATATTATAGAAGTTTTTTTTTATTGTTATCTCTCATATAATGTTTTCATTTCAAACCGATGATCACTGGCTTGCTGGCTATGAAGCCCGTCTTTAGTACATGTTGCTTTGGATGACAACTTAAGTAGATGTTATAGTTGCATCTCTCCAAAATACCATCAGCATATTTGTTGCAAAGCCCTTAAGCCGAGTACACATCAGAGCATGAACGGGAACACGGCAAGGCAACCCGACAAACTGTTCGCACGAGGTTGATCGCTTGCCATTCGTGACTTGTTGGTACCTCAAAGAGAATTCGTTGCCGGTGTGGATGCTATTTGAACGAAGTCAGATGAAACAATGAACGTTGCCATGTTCCAGTTGCTTCGTACCTTCGGAAAGCGTGGCAGGCACATCAAAGCACAAAACATTCAAATAGCGTCCACACTGAAAACGATTCTCTTTGAGGTACCAACAAGTCACGAATGGCAAGCGAACAGTCTCACACCGCGAGCAACTAAATGTATAAATCTTTTGCTAAGCATTTCATTTTATTAAGGACTATGTGGCAGACAGTAATATTGCGAATGATCAAGAGGACTGATTTTGCTTGCTATTCAACATCTGTTCTCTTTTGTCACTTCATGCAACACAATTTATGTTTTGTTTTTAACTACAACCTTTGCATCATTTAATCGGATCTTTAAACGCGATATGGTATATCTCTGTTAATGATCAGAATTACTCTAGTTAAATTTCATTTTAACTAATTATCTATTCCTCAGTCTGTAAAAATAGCTTCAAAACAAATATATAAAAAAAGGATTCATTTGAATTACCTCGTATTTTTTTTAACGGCTTCGACAGCAAATCAAGAGTGAACAAAATTTGCTTTGGTCCAAATATATTTGGATATCTGTATTTCAACATGTGCACCAGCAAATAATTTCCCCGATTGGTCTCGAGCATACTTTCTCTATAACGAAGCATTACAGTTCATGTTTATAACTTAAGTATACAAAACTCACTGCGTGCAAATTATTTCATCTTCCGTACGTCTTATCATTAAAATAAGACCAAGGTAGTGGTTAATTAAATCCATGTTATTTAAGTTAAAGTGTTCTCGAATTCCTAACCTCACTACATTCGAAACCATTTCAGGCATTTTGTTCAGTGCTAAGTGTAGTATATCATCGAATGTTGCATCCAAAATCTAAAAATCGAAAATGTTAAACTGTAATTAAATAAATTGAGAACATACTATTGCTTTAATATCAGGATAATGTCTCGCAGCCCAAAGAGTAGTATACGCTCCTATGCTCCAGGAATATAATATTATCCGGTCGAGGGAGAATCCTAAATGATGTATCGCAAATATCATAACGGAATCAATCGCATTTTCTTCCTGATCCGGAAACGGAAGACCCTAAAACCATCAAATGTATAATAAAACTTATTATAAAATTTAAATATAAATGCCTACAGTGCTCCCAGCAAAGCCAGGATGATTCCATCCCATTACAGAATATTTTAACGACATAGGAGTTGACATTATACCGATTTCATAAAATCCTGCGTTTCCTTTAAATAGTTTTCAGTAATAAAATAAATCTGTGAAATGTTTTTCAAAATTAAAACAAAAATTAAATTATATATTTACCTTCTGAACATATGACTAAAATGCTTCCATTTTCACTTTTGTTACGATTATCAACGAACATCACATCGATATCATTAGAATCGCGAGTTTTTAATTTATATCTTGTGCCGTTTTCCTGTTGAATTAATTTGCATCTTCCTTGAATCATTATAGGCTCTAAAAATATATTAAATTGTTGATGAGAGCTTCATAAGTTCTTGAATGAAAATATTGATTTGCATCGAAAAATTACATTTATATTTACTATAGATTATGAAATTTTTGTTTACATGAATATATTTTATTTTCAAGTCACTCAACGACATGTTTAAGTTATGTTTATTTATGTTTGGTGTTTGCACTGAAAGTTTCGGTTTAGGGATGACTCATCCGTGTACGTCTTTATCCCGAAACCTCAGGTCGTTTTCCCGGAGTCCATATACTTTTGAAGGGAGATGTCTGAGGTCATAAATATCTTGCGTATCATTTAAATGTAGTCAGTATAGAGGGAAATATTGAAATGTAAAATTGGTCAGTGAAACTAAGGTATGCTTTCTACTACAATTTCAAATTAGGGTGGAATACAGCAATGGCTGCATGCTGGATATGTGACGCATTTCTAGACAGTGTTTTGTCAGAACGTACAGCTCAACGATGGTTTTCTCGATTCCGCACCGGGGAGATAGCCTTGAAGTTGGAGACCACCGTGGAGCGGTTTCTCGCATAGATGATGCGAAGCTTTTTACCGACATAGAGGGCAATTCCCGTCAAACTTTGCACGAATTAGGCGCGCAGTCACAGGTCGATAAAAGCTCTATTAGTTGCCATCTTCGCCGTCCGGAGGAAAAGTAACGACTTGATCAGTGGGTTCCTCATGAACTCACCGAAAACAACAAAATGTCGCGAGAGAGTCGGGTCAGCGTGTCCTAGGTTTTTCCACTAGCATTCGACCATCGGCTTTTCCTTCGAATATCTATTACCCGTTTATTCGCTGCACGTGACCAGCTATTGCAGCTATCGTAGTCTAATATTGATGGCGACCTCTGGCTCATCAAGTATTTCGTACAGTTTGCAGATGCACCTTATTCGTCATTGAACATTCTCCTATTTTTAAAAGTCAACGGAATAGACATTTTAATTAGAGAGCTGTATTGTTCGTTTTTTTTTCGTCAGATGAGTTGCATTTTGTTGTCAATTTTGCACCTAAGTATATGGAATCGTCCCCATTTTCTAAATTAAATTCGGCCAGAGATAATTTTGCCTATTGTAGTCCTTTTTCTTGTTTCATTTTCGTCAAGTTGATTTTCAGGCTTACCTGTTTTGCTTTCTGGTCAAATTTCAACAGGAGTTCTTTGGCGAATGTGAATTCTTCTCTTCTTCTTCTGGCTCCTGATGTTGTTGATGATACCTTCGTTTTCGTGTGTGGCACTAGTTTTGCTTGGAAGGCGAAGTGCAGCAGTAATTTATACATTGCTTTCCGATCAATACTGTCTACTAATAAGTTTGCCTCTTTTTTGTCGATGGGACATATGATAGATTTACACTACTTTTGTAGTGTTTGCTCTTAATCTCAGGTGTGCTGGATCGCTTTGTGGGTGGATTCATGATGTTGCTTCCACAGCTTTGATTAATTCAGCCGGGCTTTCATCAATGTCTGGCGCATCATTATTTTTTTTTGACTTCTTATGGCCGACTTGATATCTTCTAGCATTGGAGGGGTTATTATTATTAGTGTAGGGCTACATCCGAACGTCATATTATTGAGCCATATTTTGGATTTACGGAGATAAGACGTTCTTTAAAGTCCTGAGCCCATGTTGCCTTAATCTAGCTATGATACTGTCAATTTAGTCTTTACACCTCCTTCGAGGCTTGATTGCGAACGCCGGTTGGAGATTTCTGAAGCTGAGCTTCCGAGGAGGTCTGGTCGTTGTCCTAAACGAATTGAATTTATGTGGTAGCATACGTCATCGATATGTGAATGTTATTAAGTTGTGCTTCGAAAATAACGAGTTGAATAATCTTTCCATGTATATAAAAAATGCGATTTTCGAGTCGAGGAATTAAATCTTATCTTTCAAATAATTTGGCTTTGATGCGGATCGTATACAATCATCCCTTTAGTGATTTGTAGTCCTACAAGTACGATTCGAATTCCCTATCCAAAATGAATGCCAATCCGAATTTGCGACTTCCTGCAGTCTTCCAATTTTTGAATGTTGTGTGCAGTCTCAAGTATTGTATCTCACTGCCAATCTATTTGTATTTATTGACCTGTTGTTATAATGCTTTAACTGCGCCAGGCTTATTGACTGATCTGACATTCCAGGATCCAAATGCATATTCTGCATTTCTTTTGCAGAATCATTTCTGTTGAACCAATGTTTCCCTTCTTCTTTAATGTCATTTGAGACTTAGAACGAATGGTCAACGATGACTTACAAAACTACAACATCTGGCTTCTTGGTTATATATTAAAAATTTATATAGGCAAAACACATTACTAGGTTTTGAAACAGAAAAATAAAACTGAAATAAAGTATCGTTGAATATGTCTATTAAAAATCAATCTTTTCATAAGTTGAAAATACTAATTTCTGGGGCTGTTAATGATAATAATAATAGTCTTTATTTCATGTGCATAAACTTACAGCTATACAATATCTAAAACAAAATCTTCTCAACTTAAATTACGTTTATACTTAACACCTAGTAATAGAAAATTTAAAGAAATAAAATAAAATAAAACAGAAACACAACTAAGTCGATATTTTAAATTTTAAATGGTGCTGAAGGAGATGCAGATGAAATACAAAGCATTCAGTTGCTTTACGCAAGAGTCGAATGCCCGTTAATAAGATTAAAAAAAAACATGAACTGTCAATTTATGGTGGGGAACTCATAAATTTAACTATGATATAAAAGACAGTAGATAAAGAAAAATAGCGAAAAACAATATTGAAAACAAAATTCCCAAGTGATCAATAGAAAAGAGCCAAGATTTGTTTTTTTTCGATAACGCTGTTTTTCTGGACTCGCCTCTTATATTTGGTGCAAAAGATTAAATAGACGAGGAGCGAATAAAAGCGACTATAGTGCGATTTATTGCAAATGGTAACTACCACTAAATTTTTATTGTTTACCCGTAGATTAGCTGAAAATAAACTCTTGGTGTTTGACAGCCTGGGTTCTAGAAGAAAATTCTTAAAACCTTTTAAAAATACAAATGCCTTAATGGAAGTGTTCTTAGTGCTTGAAATTAATTAAAACTTGGCGTTCTGCGGTGAACTTTGAAAATAATTCGAACGGCATGTTTTTGTTTTACAATCAATGGTTCCAGTTTATTAAAATGTGTATCTCCCCAGCACTTAATCCATATTGTAGTTTAGACCAAAAAAACCGTTGTAAACTAATTTTAAAACGGAAAAGGGACAATATAGGTTTTAATGATATAATTGTCTGATCAAATTGTTAAAATATGCTTACAGATAAAAAGTGTGATCTCTCCAATTTAATTTGGTGTCAACACTCCCAGATACTTAGAACCAGTGGCGGCTCGTGGTAATCAATGTGAGTGGGGCTAGCCTACAAGGACCAGGACTTGCTTATATTGGAATTTCTTAGCAGTATTTCATTCCAGCCAAGGGGAACGGTACTTAGAGCGCTGATCAATTTTCGCCGACAATAGGTGTTCTTACACAGAAAATTCAAGTAAACGTCAACAACAAAAAACTTTTAGGTGTATTCCACCAGTATTATATATATATATATATATATATATATATATATATATATATATATATATATATATATATATATATATATATATATAAATGGTTAAAATTAAAAAAAATAATATGCATATATAAGTCAAATCAGCAAAAAATTCGTCCGGGAAAATTCTACCAAATATTCGCTTTTACTTATTATATAGGTATTCCATGCGCCTATTTTTCTCCTGAACAAACAAATCTATCACCTGTTCATTGAAATTTTCAGCATGTGTTTTCTAATAGATAATACTGCTAAACAATTAAAATGATTTTGACTCATTTTACTGAATTAAAAGTCCCAAAATATTCAATATTCTTTTCATTGCTAAATCATCTTTCAGAATCTATAGTTATAAGTGGATTGACAAAAAGTATTTGAATTAAATTATTTGTTTGGGAACAGAAGAAAACATATTATCTTTTTTTAAAAAAAAAGCTTTACAATTCAGATGTAGATGACAAATTCAGAATATTTCATCATTATATATTAATTTTGGCTGGTTCTGAATTATAATTATATCTCAAACTTATGTATGTATCTTATAAAATTAGGATCATATATGGAAGTATTTTTTCGCCCTTCATTCTTTATGATTAGGCTGTCTTAATTTCAAACTATTTCTAATTGAAATAATAAATCAAACCCAAGAATGGCGATTTTACCGCATGAATCTAAAACATTATCAAGAATATTTATTGGTCTGACACAATATTTTATTAAAAAGTCACTAAAAAAATTCAAATTAAAAAGTCACTAAAAATTAAAGATCGATTATATTGTATAAAATTCATACGTACAGAACTATCAACACGCACTGTACAAGCATAACCATCATTTCCCCTTCAATTACAAAAACTTATTAGCTTAATTTAACCCACCGGTACTACACACAATATTTATTCAGTTAGCGAACGACGAACAAGCGATATACCAATGTAAGATTAATTTTGGGACTTAGCCCATTGGTTACTCTTTCGGTCATTGCGTATGACATGCACACACGTTGCGCTCATTGAAATTTTTCATTCGTTTCCTCTCTTTTTTGGGGCTAGTTTAACTTAGCCCGCTGTACATTGCATGTAGAACAGAATATGGAAAGAGAATATGAAAAGAGCATCGCACGCATATTGTATATGCGAAGTAAGTTCTCTTGAATTGTATACATACGAGCTACGAGTTTGTGTAAGGAAATACAAATTTTGATAGAGACGAGACATGAATGAATTTTAAAAACAGTAGGCGAATGAAATATTTGGATAATTTGATTCACTAAAATTTATATAGTTTGTATTTTTATAGTTTGTAATAATTGAAATACAGATTGGTTTCTTTATATATTGGAATGAAAAAAGATGGTGGGGCTAAGCCCCACTAGCCCCATACGTAGAGCCGCCGCTGCTTAGAACTATCAACTCTTTCAATATCAAGACAGTATGGAGAACAGCTCGTATTTTGGTCAGCTCTCATTGGTGAAAAAAGATATTTTAAGCAGGTTGGGGCGTGGAAAGTAAAATTCAAATCAACACAAACTGATCTCACTAGGTTAAATATCATATATTTTGTCTTGTCACTCAACCTTAGTTTATGGACACTGAACCAATATCTTAAAATTTCAAGGTCGTGGCTCATTTTGACATATGTTTCAAAGTAATTGAAACTAGAATAGGTCAGGACAGCGTCATTTGCAAAAGCTATAATTTTCCCATTAAAGTTTTCAGAAAACAGTGAATTTATAAAAATCAGAAATAAGACCGGAGACTTGACCTAGTTTTGAGGAACTCCAATATTTGGAGGAACACAACATAAAAGAACTCAAGATGTCATTTATTTTAACTTTTTGCTTGCGATCGCAAAGAAAGGAATGAAACCAATCCAAAATATTATCTCTTTTCCTACACTATAAAGTGTTTGCAGTAGAATGGAATGAACGACCAGATTGAAAGCTTTAGTGATATCAATAAATAATGCTTCAGAAAAATTTTGGACTCGTTTATTGCATTGTAAATTTCGTGACAGAATTTTAGCAAGGCACCTTCTGTGGATTTTCCTGACATAATATTTTCTTGACAGTCGTTAAAAAAATTAATTTTATTTACAAATGTCACTATCCTGCGTTTGACACCTTTTTCAAAAAACAAATAGCAGAGAGATGGGTCTATAGTTGCCTAAACTATTTTTATGGCTTTTTTTAAGTAATGGTATTACAACCGCCAGTTTTAATGCGTCTGGGAAAATTTCCCTCTGGATACTAAAATTAAATAAGAAGGACAGATCATCCGAAATTTTAAAAACAATTTGTTTTAAATTTTTGCTGGAGATGATGAAGCTGACGACTTTAGAGGCATATTAATTTTATAGATTTCCGAAGATGAAAAATCCTCAAAAAGTAGGCTATTCGACGAGAAGAATTCCCGGTTGGAGATAACATTAACACAAGATTAATTTAAAACTTCAGAGCTGTCGAAATTGAAATTATTTGCAACAGACGAAAAGTAATCGTTAAATAGTTTTGCAACAACTAAACGATCAGAAACAATGGAATCATTAACAATTATGCTGGAGTGGTCTTTGTTGTTTTTACTTAGAATTTTATTTACGATTTCCCATTCTTTTTTACGTTCCCTAAATTTGAGGCAAGCCTGCTTTTGAAATAATTTGCTAGCAGTGACATCAATATTGATTTCGCGACAAAGTCTTTTATAATATGTTCGAAGCCTTGTATTATGTGGGTGTTTTTTAACTTTAGAGCTTAGTAGGTTTTTTCCTTGATTTTCTTAAGAAGCATTATAAGAAGAATTAGAATGACTGCTACGGCTGCAATTTGAAATGTGACGCTCTAGGATGCAAAGAAAGCGGCCAAATGCAGCACACGGATTATCAGCCAATTATACTTCCTGCCATATTTCATGATCTAAAGCTGTTTTCAGAGATTGGTAGTTAATGTTTTGACATGGAATGTAATTATGTCCAACCCGTTAATTTCTGCCACAAGTTAGCTGAATAAAAATCAAACTATAATCCGTAATATGCAGATTATGTACCGCGGTCTTGTAAAGGATAGTGTTGTTTTTATGCAGCCTCAGATAAATATGGTCTAGACAAGATTATGAAGCATTCAATTCACGAGTGGGTTCAGTAATTAAAGATTCGAAACCGTAGGATGCCAGATGTGAGATTAAGTAGTCAGCTTCCGAACTATTAGACAAAATATTGATATTGAAATCTCCAAGGAGTATTACATTTTTACTAGTTTCGAGAAAATTCGAAAACTCCGGTAAAAACACCAGAGCTAAATTTATGAAGTCTGTAAACACAGATGAAAACATACGTGGAACCAGCAATTACACAGTTTAGTGATATTAAATCGCATGAGGTTAATCTGAAATTTCGAATATCGCACTTTAAGTTATTCTTAAAAAATACAGCGACGCCTCAAGCAGAGTACAAATCATTATACGTAGCGGAAAAATTATAACCAGGTATGTGAAAGTCAGATATTTCGGAGTTGCATATCCCAATTTCAGATAAAAAGATTAGATCCGGAATATGATCCAAACTAGCGATATGTGACACAAAAAGATCAACATTTTTTCGTAAGCTTCTAATGTTTTGGGTGCTCAACACAAACGCAGTTGAAAGAGTTAGAGTCAGAAAAAGAAGAAGAACTGTCAGAATCAAATAATGACATAGTGAATGTATGTTTAAATGTTTAAAATATCTTGACGACTCCTTACTATAATTGGAGAATCCCCTTCCTTTTCCCTGACTAGAATAGTTCAATTCTTAGCCCAAACATATTTGCATTTGTTTTTTCGCTTTAATAGTTTTGCCTCTCTTAGCAGCGATCTGTTATAGCCAGTCAATGAATCGTTTATATAAACGGAATTGTTTTTTATGATGTTTTAATTGTTTTTAGTTGTTTTAATAGATGATAAGCTTCCCTGATTGGGTCCTATTTTAAACACTAAATCTAAAAATTGACCCATTATTGGTTTTCATAAGCACAGTAAACACCTTTATTTAACTTTATGCTCTCACTTGAACCGAAGAATGTATATAATGAAGTATGTTTAATTTAAAGTATGGCAAAAATAAGAAATTTTATGTATATTGAGGTGAAAATAATTGAGAATATCCATAACGCGATTAGAATTTAAATTGATGTCCGAAGAAGATCGGATGTAGTAGTCAAATGTTAAAACGGTTAGGAGGAAAATAGTCCGTGGAACATATTTTTCGACGTTCGATTTGTTTACTACCATGTCATTCACAGCGTATCACCATATCGTATCAGCATGTAAATATCATACATTGGGATTACCTGATTATACTGCTTTGATTTTTGAACTGACTTATACATTTAGTAGACTAATGTTTGTAGTACACTCTATGGTGTTTTCCCGTTGAAACGAATATGAATATTGCAAATCAAGATATTACTAATACCTAATATTAGTAATATCTCAACGAATATGAATATATTCGTCTCAACTTTAATGGTGATAAATTGATGCAGATTTGTCAGATTTGTATGTGTTCTTAATCGTTATAATGACACCGCTGTCTTTAGTTTTGGATCAAGAGTGTATTTCTATTATAGAAAACTACATATTGTTTAAAGCCAGCTGTTAGCCAAATTTAAGTTAGAATGACATCATCATTGTTAACAGCAGTTGATGTTGCACGCAATTCGTCAGCCTTTGTAGAAAGACCCCGGCCGGTTTGATAATAAATCTTTAGTGAATGTGTACAAAGTTTTTTGAATTTATTATTTTCAGAACAGCATTCACATATCTAATAGTAGCACGGGGAAAAGTATTTTTTGCCGTGATCTGACATATTTTTGTCGGTAAAGTCAAATCGGAAGCTATATTTACCTTTTTAGGTGCACAAAACACTCTGCCTTTAGGGTGCTTCTTACTACATATGCCCCGTGCAGTTTTATTGTTAGACATTATAGTCTTCTATCATCCTGCACTTTTGGCTTCCTATTTCGAAAGATTTTTGCATCAAAAGATAACACAGGTCCACAGCACGGTTAAGGTTAAGTATTTCAACAACTCAATCGATGCCACCAGCACTATCGTGAATTATTTCAATTTATTCTTTCTCCAACGCAGAGTAGATTTCCGCGAATTAAATTTGCTTTTTGTGGTGGTGGCTGTTAGTCTTTTTGTTCTTTCGGTTAAATTTGCTTTTTGTTGCGAAGAGTGTTTCAATAAGTGATATTGATTAAATAAATGATACTACAGTGAAAATGTCAATATGTAAGCTCTGTAATATTCAAAATTTCTAAGTATGATAAATAAATACTTGTGCGATAAAAAAATGAATTGACAATGATGAAAGAAGGAAACACAACGGATCAATTCGTTGCCAATATTTAAGAAAAGGCGAGTTCCGAAGAAATAAATGGCCCTATACAAATAGTTTGTCTCTCAACGCTATTTTCACGTACCGACTGACGCAAATATTTTGATAGAAGCTTTCGAATTTTGCTAAGATAGCTTAGATAATGTCAATCAAAGATTTCAATTCTGCTTTCAATCAGGGACTACTATAAATTTTTCTTGAATTTTTTTTATCGAAATAATAGCCGCGTTTGTTTGTACCTCTGTTGAGCTTAGCTTAGAATAGTAGCAATGCAAACAGGAAAAAAAATTCAAACTAGTGATCGGGCTCGCTTGGCTTATCTAAACGGTATCAGTTTCAGTAAAAGCTGGTGAGTTTACAATAAAATTGTGAATATAAGGAAAACAAGTAGTGGTTGATGTATTCGCTGCCTGGAACGGATACATCAATCACTAATCATTTACACTGGAACATTAAACAAATACCTGCTGTTACTCATCGTGATAATGTTTTCATAACATTTAATTATGAAAATAGCAACTTAAGCGAATGAACCGTTTATTTGCCACCGAGCCTAAGCTCAACTCGACAGAAGTGCAAAAAGCGAGAAAAATACTACAAAATGTTTACCTAAAAATAATTGTAATACTTTTACGCATCCAGGAAATATCATACGAATTCCAAATGTATGAGCTGCAACGTATGCCGCTATCTCACAAGGTGTTGTACATTTCCAGATCGATTTACTTCGACTTAGCCTTTTTAAAGTCTTCTCTTCCTCTGGAACTCTGAAATATTTTGTCAAAAGTGGACAAAATAAAAGATAACACTTACTTGATCACACGAGCATCGAAGTCTACCGGCCATTTCCCAAAGTCAAAGTCAAACCGACCCAATTTTTCCCTAGTGTCGGCCCCTGGTTTAGACCTGTAATCCTCCAAGACTTTTATAAATCTTTCATACGATGGTGATTGCGCGCGCCCTATTCCTCTCATGAATAACGAAAAAATAAATAATAATCCAACACCTGCTGCCATTTTCGTTAATGAGAATAGCGATTCACCAATTGAAACACTTTTACGAAAATAGAATGATGCTATTAATGGTGATGTATAATAGCCTATGGTGTACATACAGTGCAGCTGGAATAGATTGAATACTTTAGAAATTAAAAGCATACAAACAGTTTTAGATGTATACAGTTTTCTGCATTAAGGGGGCAGGTACACTTAGAATTTTGAGAAAATCGATTTTATTTTCTTTGCATTTTCGAAAACTTGCATATTTCAAGAGCATTCTCTGCAAATTTCAGACGAATCGGACAATTTTTTATGGAGATAAATAATTTTGAATAAAGTCGTATCTATTGCATAAAGTGTTTTTCGCATGCTTTAAAAGCATTTTTCTCGAAACTATGTTTTCGAAGTTGGTGATCACTGTAACTTGAAAACGGCTTTATCGATCAGCATTAAATTTTCCTTACTTATTTGATATGTAATTACCCTTCGGATGAACGAATGATTTTTTGATTGGACGATATGCTTTTTTTCAATAGCCGTAAATGTGAGTGAAATTTTGGTCGAAAATACAATTTTGAGTTTCAACAACCGCCATTTTTCGACAAATCAAAATCTGCCATAGTCCTTCGTCCATCCGGAGCACTATGTCATTAACTAATATTTTATAATTTAATAATAATTTATAAATTTTATTTCGGATGATCCAGTGACAAGCTACAATGATCGCGGCAAAACAATTTTTTTTCTGGACCCCTCGAAAATTTACTCTATTTCGACTAATTTTCAGCCTTGTGCCATAAAAAAATTACAATAGCTTCTACAAATATATTTCTTTCAAGTGAAAAAAAAACATTTGTTATTTATTATAAAAACAATCCTGAAAAAGAGCTTTTTCTGGACGTCCCAAGTGTACCTGACCCCTTAAATAATAAATAATTTGACTATTAAAAACAGGGTATAAAACTATATATCTTGAATCGTATTGTTGAATTTAAGTTAAAATAAAAATTTTTGTTATTCAACTTAACGAAGAATTGAAGCGAAGACATATGACGAACTGGTGCAAAAACTGTCTGAAATCGAGAAAAATGTTAACCGAGACATATTTCGAAGTATTTTTTTTTTTTTAATACCTCCTTCACTCCACTCTCTCCATCACTCAATATGCACGGTCCGTGTGCATCGCAAAATCATCGCTAAGTAATTATTCCTAGTACTTCCAAGACAATTGGTGTATTGGTATAAGGGATAGTACCATCCTGCTTTTTATGGTTAGTACTTAAGGTCATGTTGTGTACATTTTATTTGTCATCAAGACGTGCGTCCAGAGAAAAGTTTACAAAAAACTCTGGACTTCATTAGCAGTGTGCTCTTTCGATGTAAAGCTTTAGTCCCTTTGAACTTTACTAAGTTTTCTGAATGTTTAACCGAATTAGGCAGTGTGTTAAAAAAATGCATTGCTTCCTGTACAGGGTCGGTCTTCATTCTTTCCGTCCTTGGAGTTTCCACTGATAAATTACCCGCATTTCTTGTTGGTATATTGGTGGACTCACCAACAGTTCGAAGAATGTTTGGCCATTTGAGCTGTTTGCTAAGATCTTACAAATCAACTTACCTCGTTCAAGCAGTATAAGTTTGTGGATATGTGAAAGACCAGCTCTAGCATATACCGCTGAAGTTGGGGCAATTGTGGGCATTTTATGAATTATTTTGATAGCTTTGGTCGTAAGTCTTCCAATAAGCTCGATGTTGTGTTTGGAAGTCTGGCCCCACAACAATACTCGATATGTGATTAAGGAAACAATATACGCAAGGTAAATCATAAGCTTGGTTTGCAAAGGTATAAATTTAAATCTTTTTATTGCTCCTATTCTAGGTGCCACTTTGCATCTAATGTTGTTGATGAGGTTTGCCCATGTCATTTTATCATCTAGCACCAATCCATGATATCTAATTGAATTTACATTTTCAAGCTGTACTCCATTTATTTGGATGCGGAAGTTCACTGAACGTTTGTTCCTCTGCTGAAACACAATGCATTTGGTCTTTTGGGTGTTAACTAGTTTACTTTGCTGAAGCCAGTAAAAATATCGTTCTAAATCTGCATTTATAGTGCTCTGGAGTGTCAATTCTTCATCCCCGGAGTAGAGAAGAAGAGTATCGTCCGCAAACAGCACAATTTGACAAGATAGCTTAATTTCCTGTATGCTGTTCACGTATAGCAGAAAAAGAAGTGGGCCGAGCATAAATCCTTGTGGTACACCGATATTTATTTCGCATTCTTGGCTGACGTACCTAGAATTGTTGGTTACTATTCACCTATTTATTAAGTAATTTGTGACTAGTAGCTTTATTTTATCCCCAAATCCGTATTTGCTTAATCGTTCTAAGTCAACGAAGATAGCTGCGGCATGATTTCCCTTATCCAGCGTAGAATTTATAAAATTCACAGCATCCAAGGTTGCTGCTAACGTGCTACTATGTTGTTGGAATCCATACTGAATTGGGGCCAAGATCGAATTTTCCTCTAAGAATTGTATTTATTACCTACTCAAATATTTGGCTCATAATACTGGTGACAGCAATGGGGCGGTAATTAGATGGATTTGCACGATCACCTTCTTTGAATACAGGAGTGATTCTTGTTAACTTAAGGCAATCAGGGAAGGAACCAGTTTTAAGGTGTTCATTGATGTTGGCGGTTAATATAGTTATTATGTAGTTCTTCAATAGTTTGATGTCTTCGGAAGTGATGGCATCGAGGCCTGGGGATACTCCAGCTTTCAAATTATCTATTATTTCAGATATTTCTTTCCGTGATGTAGTACGTAAATACATGGATGTTAAAGTATTCACTTTTATTTTGATATCTGAGCCATAAGTAGCTTGATTCTGCTGTGTAAGATTAGTCTCGATAGTTGCGAAGTAATTATTTAGATGTTGAGTCACAAGAGAGGGATCATTTAACAGGGTTCCATTCACGCATAGTTCATTTATGCATGTCATGTGCATTGTATCCTTTGAAGTTGATGTCACTTCCTTAATTATTTTCCAATATTTGGAACTATTCCCAGCTGCTTTCTAAAATTTATTAGCCAAATAACGTTTCTTTGCCTCTTGCGTAATCTTATTTGACTCCTTTTTTTTGTTAGATAATCTTGTCTTTTCATTGCACAATTTTGATTTGCCATGTATCTTTTGTAAGCAGCTCTTTTGCGTTTAGCAGCATCAATAAACTTCTTAGTTATCCATGATTCCTGCCGAACTCTTACGTGTTTGGCTGATGTCGCTTTTTCTTTTGCTTTCGATATAATATCGATTAAACCTTCTATAGTATCATTTGGCCTCGTTTTTAATTCATCAATTACATATTTCACGAATTTGCTCTTATCAGTTGAATTGATGGCTATCATCCTTGGCTTTGCTTTTATCTTTCCGCCTTCTACGAGCGAAATTTTTATGATCTTGTGGTCTAACCCAGGCCAATCATTATCTTCGTATGATATTCGATCTAATAACTGTGGATGTTTTATTATCACATGATCTATTAGAGTCTTAGACGTTTGTGTTACTCTTGTTGGCTTGGTTGCATTTAAAATAATCCCGTTATTGGCGAAAATTATATCAGAGTATACTTTCATTACCGTTGATGTGGCTAAAAGATCGATGTTGGTATCGGCTATTGTAATTAATTTGTCATGTAGCGAGAGAAGTTCATCGATGTGCTGTAGAAAAAGGCTGTCGTCATCATTAGGCGCTTTGTAAAATGTTCCGATTTTAATTTTCTCCTTATTTAGTTGTAGTTCCACTATAATAGAACTATATTTGTCTGTCATCATGATCAGTCGAGATCGAATGTGAGATTTTTTTATAAATATAACTGCGCCTCTACCACGTCCTTTGCCTGCAGCAGACATAGCCATCATATCCATTTTGCGTGTATAACGCCTCTTCATTTTGGAATATCCATAATTCGTTTAAAATTAAGACAGCAATATAATGTGTAGTAAATTTTCTGTCCAACCCCTTAATTATTAAGCGAGGCAGCCTTTGCTTCGTCACTCGAACATCATAATCATTTCCCAGGGTTTCATGCACGTTTTTTTAATAAAATATCAGTGTTTGCCTGGGTGTCCGACTTAATAAGAATGCCCCCATTGCGCAGATGTTTAGTATATTGAACTGGGGTTTTTAATTTTACCGGCTTGATGTTGGATTTAATTGCCTCCATAGTAATACTCGCGTCCTGGTTCTTCTTAGGCTTGATAATTATCCCTTTATTGAATTTCTTCTTCTCCTCAACGTTGGCCGAATTAGTTTTAACCATTTCAGCATATGAAAGAGGCGCAGCTTCTTTTATTACTGTATTTGAAAGCTTATCAACTTTCGTTTTTAAGACGAGCCTCAATCTCATCGCAGAATCAATTAGAGATGCGGTTCGGTTGTCACGGCTTTTTTAAAAAAGTGAGTCACATTTTTTACAAAACCATTTTACTTTATCACTTAGCTTCATAATTGCCTCATACTCCTTCGGTTCAATGTTGACACACTGTGTATGATACCGTTTATCACCACAAAATCCCTCACATTGGAGGCCTGGCATGATATCAGTCACTACCTTTTTGCATTTTCCGCATTTGTCCCCTGTATTAGCCATTTGGCTTTTATCTTGGCTCTCCCCTATTAAGGTTCAGTTAGCGAACGTGCGTCGCGTCCGTCGCGTCCGCTGCGTTTTATGACCGGACGCATCGATGATCTTTGAGAGTGCGTCGCGTCCGCTCCGTCTGTCAAAGGCAATGGTGGTCAGTTTTTATTTTCGTGGTGTAAAATTCATATTCCAACGCGGGAGTAGTTTGATCTGTTTTGTGATTTGTTCGTTCAGTTCGTGCGTGGGTTCCGTGTGCCGAAGCCGAAGGTGTTAAGTTGAATTATTGTCGTGGTGTATAAATAATTGTAGAATGCGAGAGTTATTTGAAATTTTAAGCATGTTATTTATGCTGTATGCAAAATATCATCATTACCATCAATTCCCATTCTGCTCATTAAAATTTGTAAAAGGATTTAGTAGAAAAAATGCAATTAAGATACGACGGATACATGTTTACACATTCGCATTCAAGAATGCACCTTTTCTACCTATGTCCAATAATTAAACCTTAATCAACCCTATCTTTATTCCATTCATGAACATTGCGTAGCTAAACGAATGATAGAAGCAATTTTTCATAGTAATTTCACAATATGTATTGCATATTAAGAATTTTTTTATATACTCCAAACAAATTATTTTGGCAGTCCTAGGTAGACACTGGTATTTCACCAGAATATTGCTAAATTTTTATTTATTAGGAAGTATTCATCCACCAGGGAAAAAAAAGAGATGGCTTTCAAAATTAATATCATGGCTGCATATTATACCTGATTAAGTAAGGTATAATAACGCAAACGCTTTTTTATATTTTTACTCGGGTATTTGGTTTCGGAATAAATCAAACCTTCGAACTATAATAAATTACAGCTACTATTATTTTTGTCACGCCATTTTCAAGCATGCTATGTTTGGAAAATTCTCAATTAAATTTTTCAGCGCAACAGTTGCGAAGATATTATTGAAAGAGTTAGTGCAAACATCAATTTAATCGGTTAAACAAATATTGACTGTTTTTTGAACCATCAATAAATTGACATTATTTCATCAGTAAGATTTATAGCTATCAAGTACGCTAAGTAACAAGTTCTATAGCATCAACATTCGATTAATTAAATATTTCTGGAAAATAATTTATCTATTCCACAAAACATTTTGAAAATATATTCACCTTGAAAAATTCTTAGATGACAGAATGCCTTGCAAAACACTCACCACTCATTCTAAACTCACCTTTCTCTCTCTCGATGCGTCCGAAGATGAAATTTGATCATCTCTTGCGCTCCGTCGCGTCCGACGCACCGGTTGGATAAAGGTTCAGTTAGCGAACGTGCGTCGCGTCCGTCGCGTCCGCTGCGTTTTATGACCGGACGCATCGATGATCTTTGAGAGTGCGTCGCGTCCGCTCCGTCTGTCAAAGGCAATGGTGGTCAGTTTTTATTTTCGTGGTGTAAAATTCATATTCGAACGCGGGAGTAGTTTGAGCTGTTTTGTAATTTGTTGGTTAGTAGCTAAACGTATGAAAGAAGCAATGTTTCATCTTAATTGCACAGTACGTATTGCATATTCAGACATTTTTTTTCTACTGCAAACGAAATATGTTGGCAGTCATAGGTGGACATTGGTATTTTACAAAAAATATTGATAAATTTTTATTTATCTGGAATTATTCATCCACCAGGGGAAAAGAGATGGCATTCAATATTAATACAATGACTACATAATTAATTTAGTATGGTGCAATAACGTAAACACTTGTTTTACATTTCTACTCGGATGTTTGGTTTCGGAGTCAACAAAATTTCGAACTATAATAAATTACAGCTACTATTATTTTTGTCGCGTTATTTTCAAGCTTGCTATTTATAAAGTTCTCACTGAAGCAACAGTTGCGAAGATAAATGAAAGACAAGCTAATTTAATGCAGACATCAATTTAATCGGTTCAACAAACGTTGACTGTTTTTTGAACGATCGGTAAATTAACATTATTTTACCAGATATATTTATAACTATAAAATACGCTAATTAACAAGTTCTACAGCATCAACATTCGATTAATTAAATATTTCAGGAAAATGATTTATCTATTCCACAAAACATTTTGAAAATATATTCACCTTGAAAAACTCATAGCTGACAGAATGCCTTGCAAAACACTCACCACTCATTCTTAACTCACCTTTCTCTCTCTCGACGCGTCCGAAGATGAAATTTGATCATCTCTTGCGCTCCGTCGCGTCCGACGCACCGGTTGGATAACTATCGCTGCGTCTTCCAATGTAAAGTATATGGAAACTGAGAAATTCAACTCAGTCGGAGCGGACGCGACGGACGCGACGCAGGTTCGCTAACTGAACCTTAACTATCGCTGCGTCTTCCAATGTAAAGTATATGGAAACTGAGAAATTCAACTCAGTCGGAGCGGACGCGACGGACGCGACGCACGTTCGCTAACTGAACCTTTACTTAAAAATTACCCAGTGAGCTTTAGTTCGAGTTCGCTGAAAGCTAAAATCGTTCGTTAAAGTTTAGCACAGTTTTACCGGCGTGATTAGATTTATTGCCAAAGCAATTAATATTGCAACACATGCGTCATCCGACATCTTACCCACTTTAATTCAAAACTTCTAATGAAAACTGCACGTTTTTGCATGAATCGTGTAGGACAGACGCAATACTGCACAATTTAGTCGATTCATTGATGTGAATTCAATAAATTTTGTAGTTAAAAAGTATTCGAAACGAATACGGAGCACTTTTGTCACCATCGGGAATTGCGATGCTTATTTTTGGCGTCGTTATATCTGTAGATGTAGAGTGATCTTTTTCATTTGTAAATCAGTTTTGACTGAGAAATGGCAATCTTTCATGTTTGCGAATTTCTCTACATGTCTAAAAACAATCTGCCAGTCAGATGTATTTAAACCTTCTTTTTTGTATGTTTTGTGTTTTTGGAAGATTTCTGCATATTTTGCTCATTTTGATTGCATGCTTATGAGCATATTTCAGCCCTTTTTCGTGCAAAACTATTCGAGCTCCAGTCATAACAATCTATCACTATCACTTTCCATTATCACATGATTATGAAAGCGATGTAAATAGCCTATAAGAATTTAAGTATAATTATACAACAAAATTATAACTTGAAAGTAAGGTCTATTGGTAAGGTCTTTCTATTTTTTTTTATACAAAAAACAAACTAATCAAAACCTTAGAATTCAGAGAGCGGGAACTAAGTTTACACCAGCAGGCATCGCAGTGAATATTTTTCGTCCACGTCCAAATATTACTAATACCCATCGAACCAACAAGGTCATATTATCGTTTAATATCCTGGAGGTAAAACTCTGGATGGTAACCGCAGAGACAAGTTCTATGTAACACACAGCCACATAGAGTAGCACAAAACGGGCGCCAATGCGACATTGACGACCGTTTTAAAATAAAGCTCAAGAAAAATATTTAAATTGTGGATGCACTTACATAAATATACATATTTCCACATACAATACACTACTCTCCACATGCACTGTACTTTTAACGACATACAGAAACACACTAGTAGGTTAAAAAAAAAATAATGAATTGTCAAAAGAGAAAAATATGTATATGAATGTCAGATAGAGTTATATGTTAGAATTGTGTTCGTTGATAAAACCTAGAAAACTTATGTTTTTATATTGGGAAACCATCTTTATAAATATATATGATGTTAATAATAACTTCTGCGGTTTCAATGTTAATTATTGTGTAACAAGTCAACTGTTATTGAACCAAGCTTGGGCTCTGTCAGTGATGAAAATATTGAGATTCGAGCTTGGGCGAGATATATATGTATCACAAAGAAGCAGTCAAAAAATAATAACAATAATACGAGGTTTGATCAATAATTAATGATAATGAATATAAACCAAGGTGATTAACCTTATTTTTTAACATAGTCTCCTAACAAGTTAATACATTGAGTCCATCTACTTTCCAAACCCAGGATACCCTTTGAAAAAAATTCTTTATCTTTACTCTCCCAAAATGCTTCAACAGCGGCCATCACTTCGCTATCATCTTCAAATTTCTTACCCCGAAGGTGTTCCTTGAGTCAATGAAAGATGTAAAAGTCACTGGATGATGTAAAAAAAGTTTCCCGAGGAAAGATGTAAAAGTTTGAATCCTGTTTTTTAAACTGCAGCCTTGTTAACCGGTGCGTTGTCCTGATGAAACAGCATTCCGGCTCGAAGTTTGCTGCATCTTTTTTCCTCAATAGCCTTCCGCAATCTTCTTATTTGGTCTGCGTAGAAAGAGTCTAATATAGTGGCTCCTTTTTCTAAATATTTCACTATGATAATTCCTTCAGCGTCCCAAAAAACTCAAGCATAACCTTCCCCGCCGAGCTCGACACTGTGAATTCGTTCGGCGTTAGTGAAGAGGGTTGCTTCCACGTCATCGATTGCTGTTTGGTTTCTGGATCAAAATGGTAGATTCAAATCTCATCCATGATCACGAATCGTGACAAAAAGTTCACCTGATCTGCCTGGAACTTATCGAGTTTCACTCTCGAAATGTCGACTCGTTTCTTCTGTTGCCAGTCGGTTAACCAATTCGGCCCCTAACGTGCAGAGACCTTCTCATATGTAATTCCTGGGCAACGATTCTTTGAACACTGTCATTCGAGATCTTTGTCTTTGTGTATGTCAGTGTTTCTGATGTACCAGGGTGCCCTTGTTAGCTTCCTCAGGGCCAGGTTTTGGCAAGTTTGTAACGGTTTCTTGTTTGTCCTGTCTGTTTGGTGAAAGATGGTGCTTCCATATGTGATGGTTGGTCTGATGATCTGCTTATAGATAAGGGCTCTGTTCTTAATATTAAGCTTATTTGATGTAAGTAATGGGCACAGCTGGTTTAGCAACTATTCGTTTGTTTTGTATGTGTGTATTCCACGAAATCGTGGCTTATTTATATGTTTTTTTAATTTGACTTAGTGAGTATATGTGGTAGTAAAAAAATGTTTTTTTGAATTTTATACGAACTGGAAATAACCGATTATCATTACTTATTGATCAACTCTCGTAACAAAGCAAATGCGGCAATAAAAAACTGTGAAAGATGAGATGGGCCCTGACAAAAATCATAGTAAAATTCAAAAATCTAACTAGAAAGCAAATAAACTATATGATTTTTTCTCTTCCACTAGAGCTACAATATATAAAAAGTTCTATAGACCTAACAAGAATAATAAAGATATAACAAGTCTAAAAAAAAGTGCCAAGAGGATGGGTATAGTTAAATCTGATGATTTAAAGATTATTAAAAATACTATTGCCTCACACATTAGCTTGATTATCAATGTCCACATCGAGCATTTAATGTTAGGCTAGTGCAATTTAATTAATTTGAAGCTCGTGTAGTCAATGAATAGAGCACTGGCTTCTAGTGTGTGTGGTCTCTGATTAGAATCCAGATTCGGAAAAGGGACTGCGCACCGAATTTTGTTTAGGCAAATTAAATGCCATATACATATTTATAGTTTACAGGAATCGATCAAAACTTCGGCAAATTGAATAAGATTCAAATATAAATAACACTCGTACTTCAAAAGAACACATTGAGCCTTACCGGAATGATAAATGCAATGAAATAAAACTTAAGGAGAGCTAAAATTCAACATACAATATACATTGGGAACCGAGTTATTTGTTAACTTTGCTTTTATCAAAGTGAACGAAATAACAGTGAATTGTAATGCTAGTAGCCTTAATACCAATCAACCAACTGTCTACAAAGTACCAGGACTAAACGCTATATGGGATTATTAGAGGCACACGCACCTTATTTAATGGAATCATAGAGATTGTGGAGTAAAGGGAGTATAAACATTTTAGATAGAAGGCTAGGTTAATACAAACCGCAGCGAGCGGGTTTCTACTGTTTTCCGCCGTTCAAATTGATTTCATAATTCAAAACGTTGGAAAAAGAAAGGTTCCAATCGTTAGAAGTCGGTCTGCAGTCAGTCTTTACATGAAAATATCTTTAGAAATTACCACGGATAAAATTCCGTCACCCCATTTTTCAAGCTTTGACGGTTGATAACGTGCCTGCAATCAATGATAGATTCAATATTCAAAACTAATATAGTAAACGAAGTAATCACCACACAGTTTAGGTCATCGTAGTCAAAGTACAATTTTGGTGCCAACGTGTGTTTTATGATGGAAACCATAATTTTGAACTACTATTCAACAATAATAAACACTTGTCAGAACGTCACCACTCTTGTCAATTGTTTGTTGACGTTAGGTGGGAGCGGACGAGTACGAATGTGTGGATGAGGACACAAATCGGCTCTTTTCAGCAAATGATTATGCTAATGGCATATCCTCTTATATTACATCAATAGGCATGCCCGTGAATCTCCTCGCGTCATTTATTCGTACGTTGTGTTTGGATTTGAATTTGGGGAAACTAGCGCGAAAACTGAACGTAAAGTGTCTCGAAGAGTATCTTAGCTTCTAGTATCCGACGTGCTTCTTTGTACTGCAAAATGTTTATTAAATCAGTTATTCTTGATGGTTTCAAATCTTATGGAAGACGAACAGAAATACACGGCTTTGATTCTGAGTTCACAGCTATAACAGGTCTGAATGGAACTGGGAAGTCGAACATTTTAGATTCGATATGTTTTGTGTTGGGAATATCGAATTTGGTCCATGTGAGTGGGTTTGTAAATTGTTTAGTACAGAATATACTTAATGAATGTAGTATGGAAATATTTCACACACTCTTTCATTATTAGTCGCAATTTTTTGTATTTATTTTTTAAACGACCATTTACAAAAATATGGAAGCAAAGTTGGGGTTTCATCTCATACCTTTTCAGCCGAAATTGCGGCTAGTACGTTCTAATAAATAAAATGGAGTTTCCATCAATTCTCGCTGCGTAGTTCCTCTTATTGCAGTATTGAAAAAATTAATCTCATGGTACAATTTTGAAATTCCTAATGTTCAAAAGCTACCCTTGATTTTTTATCTTTCACATTAATTATTTACCTTATAGCAATAGTACAATTTTTTACTGTTTAAGTGTGTTATAAGAGTCGCAATTACTTTAAAATTGGTTTAAATTACCCTTGCTGTTTCAGGTCAGAGCAACAAATATGCAAGAACTCATTTTCAAGAGCGGCCAAGCTGGCATAACGAAAGCCACGGTTACTTTGGTGTTTGATAATACGGATCCAAATCAGTGTCCACTAGGGTATGAAAAATGCCGCGAGATATCAGTGACTCGGCAAATCGATGTGAGTCGAAAAGGGAAGTACCTAATCAACGGGAAATGTGTTCAGAATAAGAAAGTAACAGATCTATTCTGTTCGGTGCAACTAAACGTCAACAATCCTAACTTCTTGATTATGCAAGGTCGCATAACGAAAGTGCTAAACATGAAACCGCAAGAGGTATTACTTAAAATATATTTCTATAAATTTTTATGTTATAACCACAAATGACAGATTCTTTCAATGATTGAAGAAGCAGCTGGAACAAGTCTTTACGAATCAAAGCGAGAAATTACAACTAAAGTCATTGAGAAAAAAGATGCGAAATTGCGCGAAACAAATGCTTTACTTACAGAAGAAGTTGAACCAAAGCTAGATAAGCTAAGAACTGAAAGAGCAGCTTATGTGGAGTTTCAAAAAATATGCCGAGACATTGAATACTTAACAAGAATTCATATATCGTTCAAGTATCTTAAGCAAAAAGAACTTTTGGAAAATACCGAAAAAAATGCCATAAATCTAAATGAAAAGCTAAATGCTAATAACCAGAAAATTGAAAATTGCCAACAAAACGTTTCTGCAGCAAATGAGTCCATCAAAAAAATTCAAGAAACTGTTTTTGAAGCAGCCAACAGCGGATTGCAAAAACTAGAAGAAGAATTGCAAGAAAAAACTGCAGAAGACGCAAGTATAACTGGAAAAGTTAAGGCTGCTCGAGATATTTTGGAACAAGAGAAAAGAAAGGTAAAAGCCCTAGAGCTGTCGACTGCTGAGGACGAAAAGGTTTTGATATCAAAGGAAAAACAAATGCAAAAGGTATAGCCTTGAATGAGTAAAATATTTCAAATTAACAGATAAATCGAAGTTTCAAGATTTGTTCCAAAAATTGAAAGATGCAGACGAAGGAGACACCAAGGCATACGCTGAAGCTCAGCGTAGGTTAGAAGCTGTTTCTAAAGGACTATCAACAAACGATAGTGGAGAAGCTGCTTCTCTACAAGACCAACTAATGAGTAAGTCAAAACATTTTTTTAGCGAATATGATATTGTTATCGGATAACAGTAATAATAATGACTGAGAACTTTCTTTTCCTGGAGCTGGTGCTGAACACCTTTGCTCCCTTTTCTGGGCGAGTGTTTTATTCACTCGGCTAGCATCTCAACAAAATTTGGTTAAACGTTAAACAATGTAATCAAATAAGATCCCTTAGGTCGGGGTAAGTTTTGTTTGTGTCATTCCTGAGCTGAAGATGATTCATGGTGGGGTTTGAGTGTCGGTCTATTGTGTCAAAAAGTTTTAGTGCTTTATCTCGTATGTATTTGTCAATTGTATCAATTCTTACGTCTTTGTGAATGTCTTTATTTCTTACGTACCATGGAAATTGTCGAATTTAGAATACTATTACTGACCCTAAGTACTCTCCTCTCGAATAATTCCTCTTCTGAATCTTCGTCTGAAAATATGTTTTCACGGAACTGTAGCTCTAGTGTGTCTGCAAAGGCTTCCGCTTTTCCTTCCTTGTAGTACTGGAGTCCCTGTGTACCGTGAATAGGTACCTTGGCTACTTTAGAATTTTTTCGGAAATATTTCGTTAGCCTCCAGAAATTATTGTCCCCTGGCTCAAGACTTTCTAGGAAGTTGCCCCATTGCTCGTTTTGGAATTCATATATTTTTGGCCGGATGAGGTTCGTGATTCGATTGGACTCTCTTCTGAGGTTTGGATCTCCTGAACTTCTAGATCTCCTTCGAATTCTATTTCTTTTTCGAATTAGGTTTTTTATATACCCTGGAAGCTCATATGGGCTGTTTCCTGTTACCGTTGTGGTTGAGGTATTTTCCTTCAAGGACTGAGCTTGGTGGTTTATACGCTGAAATAATCTCGAATTCGAGAGCGTTCCCTAGCACTTTGATCGCTGTTGCTTCGAGTTCTTGTAGTATGGGAATTTGGGTACTATGATGATTAATTATATTTTTAATGAGGACTGTTGTACCGCCTCCCCTTCCAGTTAATCTATCATTGCGATAGAGAGTGTAGTTGGGAATGCGGAATTGATGACAGGGTTTCAGGAAAGTTTCTTGGATTAGCATGATGTCAACTCTGTGATCAAGCAGGAATTGTGTTAGCTCTCCCTTTTTGTTGATAAGAGAGTTGGTATTCCAAGAAATTATGGAGATTGGTCTCTGATTATTTCCTAGCATAATGTGAGGCGACGCTTGACGTTGGGAGGGATGATTGAGCATTGAATATGCTTTGGACCATTTTGGCCATCATGTCTTGCATCATATGCTGGAATTGCTGTTGTATACCAGCGAACAGCTGATCCATTTGCCCTGTGCTGGGGATCGCACTTGTTTTCCCTATCTGAGCTTGGGGGTTGGTTGATTTTGTGGTTGTTGTTTGTTGTTGGAGGGGTTGATTTTTCGCGATTTCAGCGAAGGTTTTTTTGAGGTTTTGTGGATTACGAGGGCAACCTCTGTAGCTTGCTGGGTGGTCTCCTCCACAATTCACGCATTTTGCTTTTTCTTCGGGTTTTTTGGGACAGCACTTGAAGTGATGAAGACCATCACATTTCACGCATCTTGGTTGCGCGTGGCAGTTGTTTGACGAGTGTCCAAACTGCTGGCAATTATGGCATTGTGCTTGACCTTTTCTAGGTTTTTGGGTCTCTACCTGAACTAGTAGGTGGCAAATAGCACGAATATTGTAAATACCCGTTTCATTTTTGGGCAACAATACTTTTAATAATTTGGACGTTCCTGTTTTTGTTTTCAGGAAGAAACACTCAATTAGATGAGAGCCCTGTGCTTCCAGATCTTCTATTACTTCTTCAGAAGGCATACCGTGTAGGCCCCTAATAATGACATTCAGGTTTTTCTCCTCAGGGAGGATATAGGTATGTATCTTCCTCTCGGTTAGGAATTTGGTCATGTTTCGGTGGTCTTTGATTGATTCGGGACTTATCTGGACTCCTAGATAGATCCTTTTTGCAGACGTGAATTTGAAGTTCAGTCTACGAAACTCTCTTTCTACTTATAACCATTTCTCAGGCTGGCGGAGAATGATTGGTACAGTCTTTCCACCGGTTGGAGGATTTTGTGGCTTGGACACTGTATTTTTTGAATTGAGTGTAATTTTTTCTACTGGTTTCGGTGAAGGAAGTGACGGGAATTCTTCCATTTCGACGTTGTTAACGTCAGTAGTTTCTGAGAGGTTACTTTCATCATCGGATGAATCTACAGTTTTAGCGTCACTACTGTTTTCGGTCCTCTTCCTCTTGGTTGGAGTACCAATAACCACCTTGTTTTTATTGGCCTTTTGAACCTTTTTTACTCTCTTGGGGCCTACCAGGGAGTTTTGAAGGGATTTAAGCAGTTTCTTCAAATCTGCATTTTGAGATCTTTGCTGTTCAAGTTCGAACTTGATGCCCTCAATAAGCTGGGCCTGTTGAGCTAGATCTGCTCGAAGGCTTAAAATAATACTGTCTTTATCTATTATTTCAGAAGGATTAAGGTCGGAGTCTGTCTCCGACCTCTCGTAATTAGTCATATCAAATTCAGCACAGGAAGGATAATTTAATAAGAGGAAGATTGATAAATTGTTTCAATATATATGTATTATTTTTTTTTTTTTGAACGTTTAACCACCTTTACGTTGAAATGACTAACCTTTTTTTATCTGCTCGCTTTAATATCCGCTGATTCTCTGTTTATTTTTCTTTTTCGACCTCTGCTGCCACACTGCTACTACCTGCCCGGTTGAATTCAATTTGCCCTTTGGGATAGCTCCTCATCGCCTGCCGGTCACTTGTGTAATTCGTTCGCTCTTCGTCCAAATCTTTCGGCTGCTCGAGACGTCTTAATAACTTGCCTGCTCGGCAACGTCGTAATCGCTCGACTCGAACGCTAATTATCGCTCTTCGTCTCTGCTATTCGCTATCGCTGGCTAATGATCAAATCGCTCAAGTCGCTCTACGTCTTCTCTGTTCGAGTGCTAGGCTCGAACTGATGAGTAATAATAATATGTATACATGTTGTATATATGTGCATATACAGAGTGATTCAGATCAAAATGCCGTGTCGTATTACACGCAATACCTCAAGTTGAGCTGATGAAAAAATTGTTCCATATACCTTCTAGGATGCCTCCTTACGGGCTTCAGTCGAACACGATTTTAACGAACCACCTACGTCCAAAAAAATATATTTGCTATAAACAAGCGTTGACTGTATGAAATCAAGGAAAATTTCATCATTCACTTATCCTTTTATTGATCTTCAACAATGGTTTTCAAAAATATCAATTAATCTTCTTGAAATTGTACGGATATATTTAATACCCCTGAAAAGCTTCTTGTGTAGTTTGCAATTTGTGGATTTTTGGTCTGCATTTCTTTCATCTGCGTCTAACATCTCTTCACTTTCACGGTGGATCTTACAATTTTCCAATCAGCTAGGTATTCTGCGATATCAGAGTCATCATCAGCATGCCCCTTAAATCGTAATTTAAGTATGCATGTTTAAAGCTAATAGATATTGTTTGGGCAGACACATTTCAATATCTCTGCAACCAGCATCAAAATAGCCTGAAATAATGATATTTTTAGTTTTTTGTTACTGTCAAATCCAACAATAAACTTAGGTAGTTGCTTTCTATATTTGAACTTTAGACATTTTATAACGCCTTCAAATTGAAAAAAAAAACAATTGCAGACATCATGGAGCAATATTAAAGCATAAGAAATGTAAACTTGGTCCATCGGCTGGAGCAGGGCTGTTGCGTTAGATGAAAACAATTAGAATCCATTGAAAATTTTGCATATTTAATATAACTATAGCTAGTAAAATGTTCCTTCAATTTGTTGTGAATTCGATGTTCCATGCTTGCTAATGAATTCGCGAGATGTCATTCATGCACTACTGTTTACTCCGTACTTTAGACCGAAGCTTTAGACCGTGCCTAAAACATTGGGGCGTTCTACTTCTTTTTGGACACAAACCCAAACTATTCTGTGATCCTTCGGAAGTTTTCCTCCTGAATATTGTTCACATCAAAATTTCAGAATTTCATCTGGCGTTACCTTTATGAATATGCCAGTTTAAGTATCGATTTCGTAAAGCGATGGACGAGCGAACCATTTGATTAACGCCTCATCGGCATCTTTCTTTATAGAATTACGCATTTTCTTGCTGGATGCGTTTTTCATTTGATATTGGAAAACAAATACTGTACTCATTTGCGCAACCTGCACATTGATTACTCGCAACATTTCTAAGCTTGTTTCAAACGTTAAACATTTCCGCGAACTGCTGCATATTTCATCTCTAAAACAGTGCAGTACGCTGTACTTTCTGTACTCAGTATGAAAAAATATGAAATGGCACAGTATGAAAGATAATGAAATGGCACACATTTCTTGCGCTAGCCAGCAGATATCTAGTGGAAATCAAAATGAAATCGATTTTTACTCGATCGTTCGTCTGCAGCGGAAGAAATTTCGCTATAGGCCAAGTGTTTGTTATAATTATGATCGCTAAAGCCCAAGTGTTCGTTACAAACATGTTTGCTATAGCCAAACAGTACTTCATATGTCAAGTAAGCATCCAGGCGAGACTCTCCAAGTTCAACTGTGTAGCCCTTTAAGATTTGTCGACTTTGAAGCTATCCTGTTGAAAATGACTGCTTTTGACTTTTAAAGAACCTTTTGAATTGTAATGATATGCATCTCATTTCAAAGGTATGTTAATTACCGATCAAATGAGGCCTCAATTGTAATTGCTTGTAAATTATTCTTGGAAAAATTGTTACGGATATTCCATAATTTTTCTTTTTGCATTAAAATTCCAGAGAATTGAAGTTTCCATCCTTGAAATGTATTTCTACTACAATTTTATTATTTTCTAAAGTTTCTCTTGTCAAATGTTTTTTGCGAAAAACTCATACGTGTTCCAGTAAACCAAAAATTTCATCATCTGATTCACCTAACAGAGGAAGACTTGACACATCACCCAATAATAGCTTAAAAGTCAGCATCTTGGCTACTAAAGTCGGCAACAGTTGCAGCATGCGTATATCCCAAGGTAGGATTTCAAGTCCGAATTGTTCCTTAACCCTCGCATTCCCCCAGCCCCACAATTTCATAGGCAGGTACAGTATCCTCTTGCCAATATCAAACCACTGCCTCCTAAACCACGAAGATACGAGCCTATGGAAGTAGTTCAATCCATAAGGACTCAAGCTGTGAATTACCAGAATAGACCCCAACATCGGTCATTCCCCACTAAAAGGGTAGCATCCGTACAAGGTCAATTTGGAAACAAGCAACAGCGCACTTATTACACCCACAGCTACAATATTGAACCAGACTCGTTATCTGAAGAAAAACGGGAGTTAGATCAAGCTGATTTACTCGAGTGCTTATCTTTAGAAGAAACTGTGCCATTTTCCCCAAACTTTGACGAAACAAATGAGAACTCATGCTACGAACATAGTAAGCCTGACGAAGGCGTTCCAAACGAAATGACTAACTATAACCCTGACAACACTGAACAACAGGGTGGAATCCATTTTTTAGATTAAAGGGCTCTTCCCTGCCATACATTGAATACGCCGCGGAGAGCGGAGAAATACTTAAATTTTTAATCGACACAGGGTCAAACAAGAACTATATTCAACCATTTTTTGTGCGTAACCCCATCCCAAATGAAAAACACAGCTGATGGACCAATAAACATAACTCACTATTCTTTCATCAACATATTTGGACCAAATGAAAGAAAATTAAAATTTTATCTACTACCATCCCTTAAAATCTTCGCAGGGCTAATCGGCAATGATACCCTAAGAGAGCTCCAAGCAGTTATTCACGCAAGCTCTAACGTAATGTCAATCAAACCCCAAATATCTATTCCATTGAAACAACACACATTCGAGTTTATTAACCATCTGAATTTAAGAATCTCTCACATGAACAAGGAACAAGAAGCCCATCTGAAGATAATCTTATCGAAATACAAACCTTTATTATCGGAACCAGACGAAAAATTGACATACACCACCTCCGTCAGGGGAGAAATCCGTACTACCTCAAATTACCCTGCCTACGCTAAATCTTATCCTTATCCCATGGTCCTCAAAGGTGAGGTTGAAAAGAAAATCCAGAAATTATTAAGGGACAACATTATTAGACCACCTGGTTTTTTTTCTAACACGCGACAAATATGATATCGTGGTCGATATGGTCTTGACATGGTGGCGGCATATCTAAAAGTAGACTGCTGGAAGGTTATCTTGTTGTGGGATCCAATGTGTCATGAAATAGTGGTGAAAATGGAAAAAGGACACTGCCTATATAAAATAACCGAGATTATTTGATAACATTTAGGCATGAAAAATGAGTCTTTCATCGGTCCCATACATGTTTTCGGTGGCAAACAAGCCGATTAAGGTTTGATATCATATTTTTCTCTCCATAAATTCGACTCAAGAGAGCAGCTTCATTTTGCTGTTCCTGCGTACAAGTGTCAATTCGATAACGGTGACTGCTCGCTCCGCCTTTACTATTTCCGTACTCCAGAAGTGTACTACCTAATAATTATAATAATTAAAAACAAAAAAAAATTTGTTGCAGGAAAGAAAACTGAAATAAATATATCCTTAAAATTATGGCTCCTGGGGAATATTCTAAAAAAAAAGAAAAAGTGTTGGGATGAATACGTTGGGACAGAAAAAAGTAAAGTTAAAAGAAAAATATGAACAAAAGCGAGAAACATAAATTGAATCTTGAGGGACTAGTACAAATTTGTTTTGAAAGATTAACAGTTATCACTGTGTCAGCCGACAAAATAAGACAAAATAAAATAAATTAACTTGTAGCGTTCAACAAAAAATAATAGATAATTAAAATAAAATAATTGATAATTATGGACTGAAACTTCCTGAATCATGTGATGGGTGAAATTCATGAAAAGTATAAAAGCACTATCATGGCATTCCCTTAAAAGCCAAAACCAGAAGTGATAGTTGTCTGTTTATGAAATAACAATCGTGGCATCCTGAGCAGTAATAATGTATGGCCACAAAAGTATTCGACTTTTATAACAACATACGCAAACAGTATTTTCCTTGCAGCCTATATTTGAAAATATGTAATCGCCCCACACCGTTTGACAC